>RJWJ010007664.1:0-56531 GCA_004363605.1 Indri indri | reverse complement strand
GTTCTAAAATCTTTGTGGTCTGTGACAACCTCATCATGAGGGGAGGGGATGGTTGATTTTGCGTGCCGGGTTTGTGATTTCCTCTTTGTAGGTTCCGTGTGAGCCCTGTAATTTACACTCTTCTAAATGACAGAAAGGAAGTCACTGGTGCTCAGACAACTGTGAAATGGGATTTGCATCAGCCAAAGGGGGAGGAAGGACCACGCTACAATCCTGGTGTTATTTGTAAACCTAAGAAACCTGGCACATTCTGCTTGTCTAAAAGTTCCCAGAGAGATGTTCTTTCCCTCATTTCTTCTAAGGGCTCAGTGCACTTGGCCCCTTTAGCTGCCTGGAAAGACTCAGGGAAGCAAGTAGGGGTTTATTTTTGCAAATCCCTAATTTACAGAGGCAGTAGATCACCTTCTAACTTCACCCTTAAAGAAATCTCAGTAAGAATAATTTGCTATTAAATCAAAATTGAATGAAGCTATTAGATATTTGAATGGTCATTCACCTTCTGCTTGGTTGTGTTAACACTCTCCCCGCCTCCTTTCCCAATAGGGAAAAGCAAAACATGCCAAGTTTCCCTTCTAAAAATTCACTCTACACAGCTTACGTCATCCTTCCACCCAGAGGCCTTTCTTCTGGGCTCAGATCATTTTAAAATGTGGGCTACCTTCATGAATATGGAGATTTAGATGTCTAAAATTTAAAGACATTTCTCTAGTTGACATATTTGAAAAATTGAGTCCTAAGAAGAAATACATATAACTAGTGACATTTTTTTAAGTGTTTGATTTTATTTGTAATCAAAGTAATGCAAGTTTCCATTTTCACCTAGCAAAGTTTAGTAAAATGGCACTACCTAATAATGATGGGAATGTGGTGAAGGGGGCTTTTTCAAACACTCTAAATGAGTTTGGCCTTTCTGGAGGGCAAGTGAGTAATTTAGACAAGAACCTTTTAGAGGATCACAAACTAAGTCCTAGAAATTCATATTCAGGAGATAGAGGAGAACACAAAGACAAAAGGGTAAGGACAGTGTTTTCCAGAGAGTGTCCAGAAAATGACCTGGCAGGTGCCTGGAGGCAAAGGTGCTGTCTGGCCAAACTGGTTTGGGCAAATCTGCACCCCACAGCCCCATCTTGAAGATTCCCAAAGCATATGTACATGTCAAAACTCTTCATTTTGTTCAACATACTTGTTTCCAAATTTAAATGTTAATAAGACCCTTGTTTTTGGTAATATCTACATTTACCTATTTTATTACGAACATTTTCAAACTCACAGAAAAGTTGAAAAAATTATGCAGTGCACGCCCAAACACTCATGATTTAGGTTCTGCAATTAATATTATATACTATGTTACTATTTTGTATTTGGTAACATATACCATTTCCTTACACTTTCCATAACATGCATTTCCATACACTTCCAAACCGCAGATTGATTTTGAAGTTCTAGCACTTCATATAAGTGGAATCCTACAGCACATACTCTTTTCTGTAAAGCTTGTTTGATTCAGTGTAGTGTTTTAGAGATTCATCCATTTCGTTGCATTTTTCAGTATTTTATTTTTATTGCCAAATAATATTCTCTTGTGTGATCATACTATAGTTCGTTTATCCATTCTTTTTCCAGTCTGCAGCTTTAAATAAGGCTGCTATGAACATTCTTCTGCAAGTCGTTTTGTGGCCACATGCTTTCATTTTCCTTGGAAGTAGGAGTGGAATTGCTGGTTCATTGGGTTGTATGTTAGTTCTATAAGAAACTGCTGGACGTTTCTCCAGAGTGGTTGCCCCGTTTACACTCCCACAAACCAGACATGGAATTCCAATTGCTCCCATCCTCATCAACACTTGGTGTTGTCAGTCCTTCTTACTTTAGCCATTCTCGTAGGTATACAGTGGTATCTGGTGGTTTTAATTTGAATTCCTCCACTGAGCATTTTTTATGTGCTTATAGGCTATTCGGATATCTTCCTTCATGAAGTGTCTAGCAAATCTTTTGCCCACTTTTTATGGGTTGTAGTAATATCTATTTTTTAATTGTTATATGTAGCATACATACAAAAGAGTGTAAGAAATATGCAGAATTCAAAGAACACTGATAAAAAGAACCCACAACCCAAAGGGTAAGAACATTGCACTTACCGTACCCCAGAAGCCTTTTACATAAAAGGCTTCTCTGATTATATTCCCTTCCCTCCCGTCAGAGTTGAGCATTATTCTAAATTTTGTATTAAATCATTTCCTTATTTTTTTTGTATAGATTTTACCATCCATGTGTGTACCCCTAAATAATACATCACGTTGTTTTGCCTTATTTTTGAATTTCATATTCTGTGATTTCTTTTGCCCAGCATCAGGCTTTTGTATTTATCCATGTTGATACGAATAGCCGTAGTTCACTCATTTTCACTACTTTGTGTCATTTCATTGTGGTATGTTTCATATTAACTCATTCATCTGGTCTGTTATTAATGACTTTTGAATTTTCAGGTTTTTTACTATTATGAACAATATTGCTATAAACGTTTTTGTAATATCTTTTATTATTCTGTGAAACTCATACTCTGTAACATACACTTTGGAAAATACTATATCAACTGTTAATTATAATAGCAAAAAGTTGATAACCTAAATGTTCAATAATAAAGGCATGCATACAGTAGAACAGTATGTAGTATTAAGATTTATGCTTTAGTGTTTATGATTATCAATTGTTATTTACAATAGTAAAAAAGTAGTTGGCCGGGCGCGGTGGCTCACGCCTGTAATCCTAGCACTCTGGGAGGCCGAGGTGGGTGGATTGTTTGAGCTCAGGAGTTCGAAACCAGCCTGAGCAAGAGCGAGACCCCATCTCTACTAAAAATAGAAAGAAATTAATTGGACAACTGAAAATATATAGAAAAAATTAGCCGGGCATGGTGGCTCATGCCTGTAGTCCCAGCTACTCGGGAGGCTGAGGCAAGAGGATTGCTTGAGCCCAGGAGTTTGAGGTTGCTGTGAGCTAGGCTGATGCCATGGTACTCTAGCCCAGGCAAAAGAGTGAGACTCTGTCTCAAAAAAAAAAAAAGTACTAACCATCCAAATGTTTAGTAATAGAGTATTTGTCAAACAAGTTTATGAGGTATGCATTGGAATGCCACGTAGAAATAAACACTTATGCTTTTGTTATATTTAAGGCCATTTAAAGATGCAAGTAAAATTAGCAAGATATGATGTTATATGGAGTATGATAAATAATAAAGGTTTGTGTGGGAAAAAAACAAACATGGAAACAAATACTTCAAAATGGTAAGAAGAATTAGCTTGTGGTAGAGGGATTATAGATTGTTTTTATTTTATTTCATTTCCTGATGCTTTTCCATATTTTCCGATTTTCCTATAGTTTTATATATAACTTTTAGAGTGAAAAAAAGCAGAAATGTTATTTTAGAAAAAGAACTTTGAGTTTCCAAGTACTGCTTTTATCAGAGATCTTTTGAATTGCAGACATATAAGTTACTTTTTTTTTCCTTTCTGGCAATTGCAGATATTTGAAATTAAAAGTCTCATTTGAGAATAACCTAACATGCCCTGAATTAAATGTGAAGGCCTACTTTCAAATGAGGCCACAGTTCTGTGCAGGGCTGGGAGACATCATTAGTCCACATTTTCTTTTCCAACCTCAAATTGTTCTTTCTAGATGTTCATATTTTCAATCCCTTTTTTCTCCCCCCAGTCTCCTGCTCTAGTGATAGCATCTTCCTGAGATGCTGGATATAGGGAGGGATGCAAAGGTTGGTGTCAAAGGTCTACGTTGTGGGTCCACTTAGCCACAGAAGTCGGGAGAGGAGAGCCTGCTGATGGCCTGAGTGATCGCAGGGTCAGCGGAAGACGCCCTGTAAACTCACAGCCTCTCTTTTTCCGCAAGATGGTAAAGATGCAGCGTGTGCCAGGCCCGAAGGACCCAGCGGAGCTGACGTACTACACCCTGTACAACGGAAAGCCTTTGCTGGGGACCGCGGCTGCCAAGATCCTGAGCACCATTGACTCCCAAAGGATGGCCCTGACGCTGCACCACGTTGTCCTGCTGCAGGCTGACCGTAAGGGGAAAGTCTTTTCATTCCGCATTTTCAGTGCCGTGACATGTTTCTCGCGAATCAAAGTGTTTCCCCACACTCTGTTCATAGTCTCAGAGCTAAATGTATTTCTGTTCCGGAAGGTTCTTACGTAAATCAATCAGCTGTGTTTCCTGTGTTGCTTGAAGTCATAGACTTTGGGTAAGGGATACGTTTTGCATATTGGAATGACGGTGATGATATCACTTTGCCCCTAATCCTACCCTCTTCCTCCTCAGCATGATCTAGCGAACAGCTGTGAAGAATCACTATAACTGAGATTATATTTGTATGCCGGGGGAATTAAAGATAATTAGATTCAACAAACATTTTATAAAGTCCTATGTGAACTGTGCTTAGTGCCAGAGGACGTACAGAAGTAGGTGAGACCTGCTTCCTACCTTTAAAGAGCAAGGGGGAGTTCATGCAGTTGCAGCGGAATCAGATGCAGGAAAAAGTGTTGCAGGAAGGCAGTGTGACACAGGGCCCAGCAGAGGGAGCGCTTGCTTTGAAGGGGCATCTGGAAAGAATGAACAGAGGAAGGATATTAAAAATCATAGCTGCCTCTTTGAATAGCCTCCCCTGTGGCAGCCGCTATGCTAGTTCCTTTACCTCGATTTTCTCGCTTTCCACTCTCATCGGAGCAATGTTTACTCAGATCCAAACTAGAGGAGAGGAAACAGAGGCTCCGAAAAGTTAAGTAACCTGCTCAGCATCACAGAACAAGTACTTAGGTAGGTAAGATATGCATCTAGATCTGTCTGACTTTGGACCTGTGTTCTTCACTGTCTTATACCCTAAGATTCCAGCAGAGGGAGGGGGGCTTCTAGAGAGAGAGAGAGAGAGCAGCGTGAACAAAAAAAAGGAGATGAAAAGTACCAGGTGTGCTTGAAAATGAGGAGTTCAAATTGCCTGGAGGAGTTGATGGAATTAGAAAGGTGTACGGTTGGACGAGTCAGGCCGTGAATGGCAGGGGAAGGAGATGGTGCATGCTATGGTCAGCCATGGGGTGCTGTTGAAGATTTCTGAGCAGGGGAGTCCTGTCACTGGGACTGCCCATTCTTTAGGGAGGTTAATTGGTCCACAGTGTCCAGGATGGGAGGAGAAAAGAGGTGGCATGACGAGTGAGGCTCTGTGGTGTCCCAGGCATTGGGGGCCCAAACAGGGGCTGTAAAGGAAGTGTGGGAAGGGTAAGAAGGTGAGAGATTGGGTGGTAGAAATGTTAGTATTTGGCAGCGTGCTGAGCATGGAAGGGCATCTCTCATGGATTTCCTTATTGGTGTCCATGCTCCTCAAGAACCTGACACCTGGCTTGGTTTCTTCATCTCTTCCTCATCCCTTGCCTTAATCCAGGTGACTTTTGCATCCAGGGTGATGGTCCAGACCGTGTGTTGTCACGCTCGGCTAGCATATCCTCACCCACGCACTTTTGCCTGGGAATGAGGATGGCCAGTCTCCAATCTTGTGTTTGAAATGATGTTTTTAACTAAGGTTCTCTTCCTTTGCACCTCTGTCCTTCCCTCCTTGGGGGTTCTGTCCTCATGTCTGGTCAGCTCCTTGCTTCATCCGTGTTGCTGGCTCTCCAGGTGGACTCCCCAGGCTTCTGCTCTTGGCTCTTTCTCCCCTCTCCAGGTGGGAAATAAATCGTAGAGAACAGGAGTGAAAATCTTTGCAGATACCAGGCAAGAGACGAAAATGCTAGAGGTGGATGCTCAGAGAAGTGGGTGGATTTGGGATATTTTGGGGGACGGAGCCCATGGAGCAAGACAGTGATTCTGTGTGTGGCGGGAGAAGGAGGTGGGGTCAGGGAAATGAAGGGTGACTCCTGGGTGTTGGCTTGAGCACTGGTTGTGGTGTCGTTTGTGGAGATGCAAAAGGTGCAGGACCAAGAGGGTTACTGGGGCTGGCGTGGGAATGGGGCAGATGGAATTGAGACTTTGCACTTAGGCATGTCAGGTGTGGGATGTCAACTAGACATCCACGTGGTGCTCAGGAGACAGGAACTTGGGATTTGTCACTGGATAGGCGACATTTAGAGCTAAGGGAGCAGGTGAGAATAACCAGGAGCTGCATCTAGTGAGAGAGAAAAGGGCACGACTGAGCCCTGGGGAATCATGTTTGGAAGGAGCAAGAGCCAGCAGGTGACACCGGCCAGGAGCAGCAGGGAGGTGGGAGGACACGCAGGAAAGAGGGGGGGCCAGAAAGCACACAGAGAAATCGAATCACAGAGAAGGGAGTGAGCTCCCGTGTCAGTGCTTGTTCTCAAGAGGCAGAGTACGCTACGGGTGGAGATTGGTGGGCTTTGGTAAGGGGAGGTCGTGACCTGGGCGGGAGTGGAATCGGGACCAGAGGGGCGCAGGAGAGGAGCCGGGTGCGGAAGTAGTGACGGCAAAGGGGAGAATTTGATTGCTGCAGCGCTTGCCGGAGGGCACGTGGCAGATAGTGGCGTGTGCGTGCGTGGCTGCTGAGGCTGATGCTGTAATAGATAGGACTTGCAGGAACAAAGTCCTCGAGTGGATGAGGGGCCAGGACCTGGTGCAGGGACAAGAGGGAATGCAGAGTACAGGGTACGTTTGGTGATGGAAGCTGGGGAACACTGTCTCTGATCGTTGCTGCTCCCTTGGAGGATAATGAAATAAAGCTGGCAGCCAAGGCCGAGGTTGTGGGGGGGACTTGAGCTGGGGTGCAATAGTGTACCCCAAGAATCGGGAGCAGCCTGCTTAGAGAAGTGCTGGGAGGTCGGCGGGCCTCCCCACCTCCTTGGTCCTCACTGCCACGTGCAGGCCATTTCTCCCCCTCTTGCAAAATCCCAGATCCTTTGAGCTCCCCCTTCCTCTCTGCTGTCGTCTGGAGACACCTCCCCCCCAGACAGGCCCCCCTTCCCCCGTCACTCACCGGAGACTTTTCCTGGCCCCTTGTCCCGTCCTCTCCATCACTTGTCCCAGAACATCCACTGCTTCGGCCTGTCAGGTCTGTGACCTCCGCCTTTCCACCCTAGGCCTTGTGGTGCTTGGGACGGGGGTGAGAGCGAGAGAGAGTGGAGTGTCAGGAGAAGAGCTGTGGCCAAGGGGGCTTTGCCGGAGGTGGTTGATGGGGAACAGTGGGCGAGGTCAGGAGCCTGGACAGAGGAGAGAGAGATGCACGGAGCCTTTTGGAAGGGAGGGTCCGGGTGGCGAGGGAGGGCCGGGCTCAGCGGTGGCTCGGGGAGCCAGGAGTGGAGCCCTGCTCTGCCTGGCTGCAAAGCTCCCACCCTGGGACCCTTTCTCCTTCGCATCCGCGTGGTCCTCTCAGCTCCCTTCTCCACTCACTCACGGGTCTTTCCCCCATTTCCTGGGTCTCTCCCACCTGGACTGTGGCAGTAGCTGCCCAGAGGACTCACCTCAGTCACTCTCCCACAAATGTGCCTTCTACTCCGTAATTGGAGTCATCGTCATAAAATGCGGGTTCTGATCTTACATTGACTGCACTTTAAAAACTATTCGGTGGCTCTCGTCATTCACGGAATGAAATCCAAACTCCTTAAAATGGGTCTCTGCACAACCTTATTCTGGGGCTGTTTCTCTGTCATAGCTCCTGCTTTTCGCTCCCCGTATCCAATGCTTCAGCCATGCGGGAGTGTTCGTCCTGCACGTTCCCTCCTCCTCGAAGCCTCTCCTGGCCCCCGAGGCACAGCCTCCATCTCCCTTAGTTCCAGGGGCTTCCATTGCCCGGGTCACGAATGGCAAGTTGTTTTCTGTCTCTTTCCCTCGTGAGCTCTTTAAAGCAGGGGCCACATCTCACTCACCTGGGAATATCCAGCCCCGGTTCCTGCCTGGCTCTGTTCTCACGAAGGCAAAGCAACCGCCCTTCTAGATGCCGCTGCCGGGTGCTGAGAGAGGCACGTGGTGGGAGGACACCGTGGCAGTGGAGAGCGCAGCCTTTGAAAGAAGGCAGCTGGGCCAGGCCCTGCTCTTCCACTTTCTGGCTGTGGAGCTTGGAGTCAAATTAATTAGCCTCTCTGATCCTCCTTTTGCTCATAAAATGGCAATATAAAAAACACCTACCTAATGGAGCTACTTAGGGGCTTAGAAGAGATGATCATTGCCTGTGAAGGGTTTGGTGCATTCCGGGGGCACCTGTTAGCAGGTAGTAAGTGGCAGCTGAATGTCTTCTTGAGCCATGGGTAGGAGGCCTGAAGGAGGGAGGGAATGAAGAAAGGAGATTTGGAGGTTGAGAACCCACGTGACACAGAGAACAGGGTGCTCCTAAAGGGGCTGGAGAGGAGGGCGTTGTTAGAAGGGGGAGGGTCATTTATCGCTCGGGCCCTGTTGAGTCCAAGGTGATGACGATGTATCGAGGGGTGCCAGTGGCTATTGCAGGGGTGCTGTGGGATACGGAGGGGGTGCTGGTAAGATATCCTCTGAGGGTTAGGAACGGTGTTGGGAATTCGTATCTAGATCTCTCACGAGAGATTCAATTTAACACTATAAACCGAGAATTACGTAGATACAGGTTAGAATTAAAATCCCAGAAAAAAACGTGAGTTTCTGGGAAAGGAACATAGCTGGCGGATAGAAGAGGAAAACAAGAGGGCAGACTTTGGGAAGGACCTCCGCTCCCAGGAGTAGACAAGGAGGAAGACGAGGCCGACGAAGAAGAGGCAGCAGAGATTTTATAGTCCCGTCTTCTTCCCATAGTTTTGAAATCAGCCTACAGTGTTAATCTGAGGTCAGGACTTTTAAAAAAAAAAAAAAAAAAAAAGAGAAAACAACATTAAGACAAGGCGAGATGTCTTGTGGAATATTTTACATACCAACTTAATCAAAGATACAATAAATGTCAATGATAAGAAAAAAAAGGAGTCACAAAGTGGAACACTTAGTGCCCCTGAAGGGAGAGCGTTAACGCTCTGTGTGTCCCAGCGCCCTCCAAGCCTCTCGTTCTGGGCCAGGGCAGGGGCGTGTGGTGCCTGCTCAGCCCTCATGGCCCCCGGGCGAGGGGCAGCACTGGCTCCTCGGGAAGCAGCCGCGTGTCCGTGGGGGTTTGCAGCTGCCCCCCTTGCCGGGGCTGGAGTGAGGGGCTCTTCAGAACGGTCGTGCAGCGGCTGGAATGAGGAAAAGTGTCCCCAGGGAGAAGCAGACTAAAGTGGGAAGTGGTTTGCCTCACATGGCCATCAGACATGTATCTCGAAAGAATGCCACTTAAAAGAAATAGGCCGATGCTTTGCGAAGAGGACTCACACTCTTCACCAAACACTTATTGGGCACCTACTGTGTGCCGGGCACTGCTCTAGGCACTGGAGACAGAGAAATGTACGAAATGGACAAAAATCCCTGCCCTCGTGCAGGGGTAAATCAAATAAACAAAGTAAACAGTATGTTCCATGCTAGTAAGTGCTACGGAGGAAAATTGGGCAGGGAAGGGCTGGGGGATGCCGAGAAGATAATGGTTGCAATTTAAAATTGTTGGGGTGTCCAGAAGAGGATCACTGAGGAGGTAACTACATGTGAAGGAGTGGAGGGAGGGAATGGTCCCTGAGGATATCTGGGGACCAGGTTCCAGGCAGAGGGAGGAGGCTTTGAGGGGGCTGAGTGGTAGCTGAGGACCGAGGTGCAGACGAGGACCACGATCACTATGGCCTCATGGGCTGGGCCCCGAGTGGGATGAGAGGCCATGGGAGGGTTTGGCAGGTGGGGGGCGGCATGGACGGAGCACTCAGCAACCGCTGGGCCCCGGGCAGACTCTCCCCTGCATCCACTCACACCAGCTGTGAACTCTGATGTTCCGCAGCAGAAATGAGCTGGAAACATTTTTGATGGATTCCTTCTCCTTTCAACATTTATTCCATGTGAAAATTACTTATTCTGTGTTTAGATTATTTGGACCCTTTGATTTCATTCCTTCTGACAAATACTTGTGCACGCATGTGTGTGCACACACACACAAGCATATTCCTCCATTCATGGGGGTTAACTCAGAACCAACTTAAACCATTTAACAGAAACTTGTCATAAAAATCTCTGACCTCCCTGGGGCTCAGTTTCCTCATCTGCAAATTGGGGATAAGAATAGCAGGCAGGCAGAGGACCTATCTTGATGCCTAATACACAGTAGGTGCTCAGAACATGTCTTTTTTTCCTATCTGCCCTCTACTGAAATTCTTGCAATTTAAATAACCATTCATTCCTTTTCACCTTCAGACATGACTTTGTACTTTTAGATCATTATGCCAATGAATATATTGGGTTTGGATGACTTCAGTTGACCTAACTTTACTCGCATTTTGACTGTCAAATGAATTTTTTAATGTGCATAAGATAAATCTGTTCTCTCCCCATTCAAATATAGGTGAAGGGATTTTACATACTGCACCAAGAAGAAACATCCACTAAAACAATAAAACTGAATAAAAGCAGAACACATAAATATTGATTCTTGCTAATGAAGAAAAATATATATGTATTTATTTAGGGTATACACTGATGACTGTACATTTTTATCCATCAGGATAGAATAGCCTAGCCAAAAGAAGCATATGGATATTTTTCACAGAAGCTCTAAACTTTAAAAAAATGGTAATGACATAAAATTCACATATAAATACTGAATTACTGAAAGCAGTAGCAATTAAGTGTTTAATGTCAACAGAAGCACATTATCTAATGAGCTGTTTTTGGAAGTTAATGTGATTAATCACCAATTGATTAAAAACTGTGGAAGAGAAGTCCTTTTGTGCTAGTGGCTTTTTTGTTTTTGTTTTGTTTTTGGTTTTGTTTTTGTTTTTAAGACAGGGTCTCGCTCTGTTGCCCAGGCTAGAGTGCAGTGGCATCATCATAGCTCACTGCAGCCTCAAACTCCTGGGCTCAAGCAATCCTCCTGCCTTGGCCTCCCAAAGTGCCAGGATTACAGGGATGAGCCACCACGCCTGTCCCCTTTTGCGCTAATAGTATTGTGAGCCTGAGGACAGCCAGATGAGAGGCAGATCTTGACTAATAAGGGACCAGTTGAAGTCAGAGGGTAGCTAAAGCCAGAGAGGAAGGCCGTCTGGCTTCTTAGGCAGGTCCTCACCATGTGGCATGTACTGGTGGGGTCTTCATATGCCAGGGTCTGGTCCTCAGCTTTGCCTAGTAGCCCCCAGAGTTCAGCAGGATTGGGAGGACCAACTCATGCTAACCAGGCTTACAAGAGATAGATATATAAACCAGCTTGCCAGTATATTGATTTAAAATGCAGACTAGAACGACCACAGAGATGGGACTTCTCCTTGTAAGTTGTTGATACTCTGTCCTGTAAGAAAACCTGTATGGGGAGTCAAATCGCAGCAAGAATAATATTAGTCTGTGTATATAGTCCTTCAACTTTTAATTGATCACCTACTATATGCAAGGCCCTGTTATAGGCCCTGGGGATGTAGCACTGAGTGAGAGACAAAGAGCTCCCTGCCCTCTTGCAGTGAACGTTCTAATGGAGGGGCAGGTGTGACATGAGCAGGTACAGGCACAGGATGTCAGATGGTGATACGTGCTTTAGAACCTTGCTACTGCAAGTGTGGCGGAAGGAGGGGCCTGCAATGTGGTCATCATCTGGGAGCTTGTTATAAAAGCAGAACCCACACCCCAAACCCACAGAATCAAAATCCACGTTTGAACTAGATTCCCAGGTGATTGGTTTGTACATTAAAGTTTAAGAAGCACTGCTTTAGGCTGGGCGCAGTGGCTCACGCCTGTAATCTTAGCACTCTGGGAGGCCGAGGCGGGAACATTGCTTGAGTTCAGGAGTTTGAGACCAGCCCGAGCAAGAGCAAGACCCCGTCTCTACTAAAAACAGAAAAATTAGTCAGGCGTCATGGCACGTGCCTATAGTCCCAGCTACTCAGGAGGCCAAGGCAAGAGGATCGCTTGAGCCCAGGAGTTTGAGGTTGCTGTGAGCTACAATGACAGCACTGCACTCTACCAGGGATGACAGAGTGAGACTCTGTCTCAAAAAAAAAAAAAAGCAGCAGCACTGCTTTAGAGGAAAATGAAGTAGGATGAGGAGGATGGAGAGTGCCTGGGACAGGGATGATTGTTTTATACACGGAGCACAGGGAGCCCTCACAGAGACGATGACCCCTGCACAGGGCCCTGCAGGAAGTGACAGGGAAGCCAGGTGCATATCTAGGGGAAGAACATTCTGAGTGAGGGATCAGTCCATGCAAAGGCCCTGAGACAGGAGCATGTCTGCACGTTCGAGGACCAGTGGGAGCTGGTGGGACAGGAGCAGAGCGAGTTGAGGGAAGAGCAATAGGCTGTGAGGCCAGAGAAGTAGAAAAGGAGGCCAGGCTGCCTGGGGGTGGGGGGGCACAGGTCACTTAGGGTCTTGTAGACATGGTAAGGACACCAACTCTTACTCTAAATGGGGTAGGAACCCCTGCAGGGTTTTGAGCAGAGGAGTGTTGTGATCTGAGTTTTGGATGACCACTCTGGCTGCTGTGTTCGAATAGACCACTGGGGACAGGGCAAGGGAGGAGGGCCGCTGCAGTGACTCAGGTGAGAGGTGTTGGTAACGTGGACCCCAGCTGGAGCCAGTGGTAGAAGGAACTGAAGAAATCCTGGGTCTGTTTTGAAGGCAGAGGTGACAGGTGTGTTGGTGAGTAGGATGTTGGGTGAGGGTGCAAGAGAAGGGTCTACATCGATGGCAGGGTTATGGGCCTGAGCAGGTGGATGAAGGAGCTGCCATTGCTTGGAGTGAAGAAGATCTCAGGAAGAACAGGTTTGGGGGGAAGTTAAGAGCTGGCTCTGGATGTAGTACGTTTGGTGTGTCTGTTACGTGTCCAGTTGGAGATTTGGGTTGGCAGTTGGATGTAGGAGTCTAGAGTTCAGGGTAGAAGTCCTGGCTGGAGAGATGGAGATATGTACATGAGCAGCATCAGAGCACAGATGGTATTTAAACCGTGAGTTGTGAGACCGTCTAGGGAGTAGAAGAGAAGTTGGGTGGTATTAACGGACGGTATCACCAAGCTGAAACAGCCAGTGCAGCCATCTCGTCCTCCAGGGCAGACCTGTATCTGACCAGTGTGCCCACATCTGCAGCTGGGGCATGTTGTCCTGGCATGTCTGGTCCTTGCCTGCTGTTTGGTTCTCTTTAGATTCCCACAGACGCCACTCCCTTCCGATAACGCTTTCCCCCTGCAGACAAGCTCTTTGGTTACTGTTTTCTTTACTCCGGTTCTAAGAACCTATTGGGCCTTTTGATTGGACCAAAGTGTTTTCCAGGAATCCCCACCAGCGATCCTGGGGGAGACTTAGTCATCTCATGTCAAGGACTTTTCCTTTTTCTTACATTTTCCTAACCCAACTTACCCAAAAGTTGAAAGAATTACACAAGGAACACCTATGTTCCCACCACCTAGAACCCACACATAACATTTTACTATGTATTTTTATACACCTGTTTGTCCATCCATTCCCCCATCAATCCACTTTCTTTTTTGATGCATTTCAGAGTGAGTTGCAGTGTGGGTAGACTTTAGCCCTCGACAGTTGAGCTTGCATATCATTGACTAGAGTTCAACATTTGTCTGTTTTAGGTAAAATTTACATACAGTGAAATGTACAGATTAAGTATATCATGTAATGAGCTTTGACAGTTGTGTACGCCTGTGTAACCAAGTCTCCGTCATGATCTAGAGCATGACCACGGCCGTGTTGAGGTACATCCCGGCCCCCGCCCCCAGGCACCTCTGTTCTCACAGCACATCCTTCCTAGTGACAAGCACTGTGGTTGCCCTTCTTTACGCTGGTTCTGAGAACTGCCTGATCCTTTTGATTAGACCGAGGCATTCCCAAGCTTCCCAGCCAGCCATTCTGGGGGAGATCCCTCTGCTCACGTTACGTTTTATTCACTGCCCACTCACAGGGTGGCTTCATGACAATATTTAGAAGTCATTTCTCTGTGGCTCTTGCCTCCTGACTCTGGCACACATTTCTAACCCTCAGATTTCTTTTCTCCTCTTCTCTCTGGACTCTTGGACATGGCCAGTGGGGAAAATTGACACTAGTGCATCTTTTTCCTCCTTCTCGTCTCAATAACGGCGGAGGCTGGTGTTATGGAGCAGCTACTGAGGACCACACCCAAGCACCACAGAGTGATAGCCCCTTTTTATAGATGAGGAGACTGAGCCTCAGAGAGCTTGAGTAACTTGCCTGAGGTCACACAGCTGCAGAGGCAGAGGCTTTCTGGCCCAAACCCTCTTATCCTCCACATCCTCCCTTCCCCTGACCCTGGGGTGGGGGGCGTTATGTCCGGGTTGCTGTCCTCCTCCCTGTGCTCCTTGTCATGTGCGTCCTGCTGGCTCTTCCCACAGCCGTGGTGAAGAATCCACCCAACAACCTGTGGATCATCGCCGCGGTGCTGGCGCCCATCGCCGTGGTCACCGTCATCATCATCATCATCACTGCCGTGCTCTGCAGGAAGAACAAGAACGACTTCAAGCCAGACACCATGATCAACCTGCCTCAGAGGGCAAAGGTAGGCGGGAGCGGTGGGGGAGGGGCGGGGCCGGGCCTGCGGGGGGGTCCTGCCTGCTCCCCCCTCTTGGCTTTGGAGGCCACGGCAAGTGCCTTCAGCAGCGCCGTCACAGGGTGAAGGGAACCCTTTATTTTAGAGTCAGGACCTGATCGCTCGTGCTTATCGGATGCTCGCTCTGCTGTGTTTCTACATACAGCCACCCTCTCTCTCTCTCAGCCCCTCTTTGAGGAAGGACTATTGTTTTACAAATGAGGAAACTGAGGCACAGAAAACTAGGAGCTAGAGTGACCTGGAAGGGCCCTTAGAGCGAATTCAACTGGACTCCCTCCCTTTACACAGGAACAGTAACTCCGTCAGGGTCGCACAGCTAGTAAGGAGAACTGATGGTAGAACTGGGTCTGCAGGTTTGTGTCCCCCAGATTCATAGGCTGAAGTCCTGACCCCTGACGAGACAGTATTTGGAGATGGGGCCTTTGGGAGGTGACTAGGTCATGAGGGTGGAGCCCCTGGGAATGGGATTAGTGCCCTTGTAAAAGAGGCCCTTCCACCCCATGAGGACACAAGAAATTGGCAGCCTGCACCCCAGAAGAGAGCTCTCACCAGAACTCGACCATGCTGGCACCTTGATCTTGGACTTCCCAGCCTCCAGAACTATGAGAAATAAATTTCTGTTGTTTATAAGCCATCCAGTTCAAGGTATTTTGTTAGAGTGGCCTGAACTCACTAAGACAAGGTCTCTTGGCTCCTAATGCAAGGCTCTTGGGGGCACCTTAGACCCTCAGACCTCTCCTTGTTCCACGGCCTGGAGTGACTTACCTTCAGAGGCTGCCGTGGCGGACAAGCTGCAGAGCCTTGGCCAGCCCCCTCCAGTTCAGTGGCTCCACCGAAGCCTGTCCTGGAGACCGGACTTCCTCTGTGGCCTCCGCGTCTCTGCACCATCCGCCTCCGGAGCCTGGGAGGGAAATGGACTAGGCGATTCTGAAGGCTCATTTTCCAGGCACGTGGCTCCCCTGGTGACATTCCCCGAGGGAAATGGACTAACCGTGATACATGATGTTTAAATAACGTCTTATAATTTGCTGGGCTCTTCTAGGTCTGTCACCTCGTTTGTTCCTCACAGCAGCCCTATGAGGTAGGTCACAGGCAGGGAAGGTTTCATTATCCTCATTTTACTGCCAAGAAACCCAAAAGGAAGAAAGACTTCAGGATTTACCCAAAGCCACACAGCCAGCGGCAGACTGAGGCCCACATCTGAGTCTTCGAGCTCTTTCTCCGTCATACACCTACCTGAACCCTGAGATTCGGCAGGTGGGACCCTCGGCCAGTACTGAATTCCCGAGCTTTGTCTACCTGTGCAGGAATGAAATGGTGAATCACCCATCACACTTCCTACCCATTGGAATGCATGTTGGCTTTGGAGATGGTCCTTGCAGGCTCACGCACGCCTTAGTTCTTTCTGGGTGATCAGACCTCACTTCAGAAAAAAAAAAAAAAAAAAATCAAAGGATTTTTCTTGTTTGTTAAAACCGACATACCTGTTGCGAAGCTGCAGCTTGATGAGACACTGTCTCCTGATATGCCAAACCCCAAAGAATGTTCTGTTTCTGTTGACACAAAGCCACCTGCTTCCCAGACACAAGATGTTGGTAAGAAGTGTACATTGGGGATTGCCCAAGCAGGAAAAATGAAACTGGTCCAAGAAAGGGTATTTCATTTCCCTCTTACCTTGGTTACAACGTGAGCCTTTTGGACATAACAGTAATGACCAGCATCTAATTGCACCTGCGTCCAGGAATGCGAAACACACCATACTGAGGTTGTAAGCGGCATTATAGATCAAACTAAAATTTTATTAATCTGCCAAACCGAGTAGGACAACACACGATTTCAGCATACCTTCTGGCTTGAAAGCTGTTTGAAGCTGGAATAGATTAATGTCTGTGGTTTTCCATCACTTCTTTTGTGTTCCCACCCAGCGCCTCGTGCTCCGTGCGATACCTGGCTGATGTTGAAAATCAAGCAAATTTATGTTCCACGAGATGATTGAATTCACTCGTGTGTGGTGGTGCTGGTTGTTTTCCTCAGTGAGGCTGGGCTCACACGTAGATTTCCAAAGCCCTTTTATCACAGGAACCAGCAGGGTGGAACTGCCTCTTGCTTGCAGTCCTGCTGCCGGGCAAACCAGGGACACTGCAGTGTTGGAGAGAAGAGGGGCTGCCCGCATCACTTCTCACCACCTCGTGTATGTGAGCAGAATGCAGTTAACGCCGAGGGACAAGGCAGAACGAAAAAGTTAGCTTTCGCCGCGAAGCCGTAGACTAGGAGGATGGTCCCAGGGACATCACTGTATCTGTAGAATTAGGCAACGGTACCAGAGGACAGTCCGGGGCATCCTTCCCGAGACTCAGTAATAAATCTAATGTGCTAAGCAGAGGAGGTGAGCGTGGCTTTCCTGGGAGCGGAGGCCAGAGCGTGGACACCCGCACCCTTCTCCGGGGATAAGGTGCCGTAGACATACCCTGTTACCGTTGTTGTCAGCTGGGCTTCTGCAGGCAGAAAGTTGAGAAAATGATAAATGCAAGAGGGCCAGGTGTCATGACTCTCATCACCTCCTTTCGTCCTAGTTCACTTCTTTTTACTCGTTGTCATTGGATTTACAGCCTTTTTTCCGGTTTTTCCCTTCATGTAAATGAAGAGAACATGGCTCTCTGGAACAGGCAACCTTAGGGGAAAGTAGTTAGGGCCATATCCAGATGCAGGGTGGCACTTGGAGGGCCCATGATGGTTGGCATGAACATCTGCTTGGGACAGGTCAGTCACCTGCTAAGAACAGCCAACTGTTTTCTCTCTCACACATACTATCTGTATGACCTCAGGAGAGTTAACATCTTTGTGCCTCAGTTTTCCCATCTGTAAAATGGGGATGATAACAATATTTCTGTATAGGTTGTTGTGAGGATTGTGAGTTAATAATATGTAAATTGCTTTGAGCTGTGCCTGGTACATAATAAATGTTACACACAAGTTGGCTTTTATTGCTGCATATGCTTTTTTCTTAAAAGGTCTTGGCAATGTATCTACCTTTGAAATTGTTGGAGATTATTTTGGTTTGATAATTTTATAAAACTCATTGAAGTAACTATAGATATTTAATGATGGTGCATTACTAGGGTTGGGAGTCACTAGTGTGTCCAATGGGCAATTAATTAATCTCCAGTAATTTTTAGGTTGAAGGTTGAAAGACTACAACCCTGGGAGTCAGAAGAGTGAGGGACTGACTAGTCTTGAGTCATTCACCACTTAGCTGTGTGATCTTGGGCAAGTCATTGAACCTCTCTGAGCTTTTGTTTTCTTATCCATAAAATGAAGACTGTGATGTTTGCCCTGCTTACCTCATGGGTTTGTTGTGAGGATGAAATGAGGTGTCAGTGTTTTGCATGCTGTAAATAGCGAACACACACAGGGATTTTTGTGGTTAATAACGCAGGTGTAATTAAGGCCCCCTTTTTAAGCCTGTCATTCCTTAATGTCTCTCTTTCTGCACACCCATCACTGACCCAGTCACCTGAAGTATCCAGCAGATAACTTCAACTCAGTGTGAGGGGCAAGGTCAAATCCAGAGAGAGTGGGGAGAGAGGGGGAGATAGGCTCAGAGCCAGCTGTCCCCATCACTAGGTTCTTGGGAAGTCTTAGCTGCTGTTGGAGACTCCCGGTTCCTCACAGACAGGCCAGGATTCTTAGCCAGGCCAAGTAGGGTAGGAGATGTCCAACCACGATGGCAGGCTGCAGGAGGAAGGAGGCGCCGTGGGCAGACTCATCCAAGCAGTGGTTAGATGTTCCAGCTCTGGGTCACGTAGTACTAGGTTCAAATGCTGGCTCCATCACAGGCCAGCTGTGTGGGCCTGGGTAAGTGGCTTTACCTCTCTAAACCTCAATTTCCTCATCTGTAAAATGGGGACCCATAATACCTACCTCCTTGAACTATAGTGAGGATGCACATTACTATGTAATGTGCTCAGTACTGTACCAGTAGTAGCGAATGAAGCTGAAGCTGTGAGCTCCTTGAGGGTGAGGAACGAGATGTTATTCTTCTTTGTGTCTTCAGCACCAATCACAGCCCGTGTCGTTGGAACAAAACAGAATAGGATAATGGGGGAGGGGCGGTAGGGGTGTGGTGGGAAAGGGACCCACAGAGATGAGGCTGGGCAGGTGGGTTCAGCTGGAATGTGAAGGGCCTTGAATGCCTTGCCAAAGAATTTGGGTGCTGAAACACTTTTAGTAAGGGAGTGACAGATGTGATTTTAAGGAAGATAACTTTGGAGGCTCTTCAAGGGTGACCTGGAAGGGAGCCGAATGGAAGCCACAAGACCGAGCAGGAGACAGTGAAACAGAGGACCTGGCGAGGAAAAGGCAGCTTCCAGAAACATCTCAGAAGCTGAATCCAATGGGTGACCTATCGGTTATGGAAGGAGCAGGAATTTGGTATTCTAGGGATGTTACCAAGTCATCCAAAGGCTCTGTTCTGTTTCCTGCGGTACCAAGGAAGGGGAGGGGGAAGAACAGACACAGTCTTCCCTTAGCAAACACTATTTTGGAAACCCAGTCCCTGGTTCTGACATCAGAATGGCACTGGTCACCACATGGGTCAGAGTTAAGTGCGTGTCTGGGTCAGAGTTAAGTGCGTGTCTCAGAGAAGGGGGGCGTGACCACACTTCCCGGCGTGAGTTTCCCCCGGAACTGGGGGAACTGTCTGTGCCAAAGCTACAGGCAGCCTCAGATAAAGAAGTTTTGTTGTATTTAGCAGTAAAACTCCATCCTGTTCTGAGACACAGTAGTAAGATTCGGCAGGATGGGCCACAGTTCTAGACGGCGGGTTGTTAAATCTGGCTGGAGCCTTCCCGACGCTTTTCGTAGCTAAACGAGCTGCTAAAGGAAGCGCTACTGATCATACCAAGTTCTGATACACTCTGAATGGCAGAGGTTGAGTTTTATCCCCAGATTTTCTTGAAGAGAATCACTTAGTGTCCATTTTGCCTGGATGGTGACTTAGTAGGAAGGAAACCATGATGACTACTATCGATTGAGCACTTACTATGCGCTAGACACTGTGCTGAGTGCTGGACTCAAAATACTTATTTAATCCTTACAGCATCCACTTGAAGATGGTTAAATATCACTCTCACATACATGCACATTCTATTCTCTTTACTTGATTATTGTCTCCATTTACTGGTGAAAAACTGATGTGCAGAGAATTTCACTAATTTGGCTAATAAGTGGTGGAGTCAGGACTTGAACCCAGGCAGTCTACTTTCCAAGCTGCCGCACTTAACCACCAGCCACACTGTCCTGTGCTGCTTTGGGGTGTAAAGCAGAACAGAGACACTCCTAGGAATTGTTTAGACATGCCTTCTGATTTCTTATCACCCCGCTAATAGACGTCTGTTGGATTTCACTCACTGATGCCTCATGCACTCGGGATTTCAGACACTGTGCATTAAACCCTTGCCAGTTTCCCAGGAGTGAGTTAAAGGAGTGCCAGCCTGCTTAAGGGAAGAAGTCTGTGTTAAAGAGTGATCCCATAAATTCCATTTCATTATTAATGATTGTTCTGCTTCACATGCTGTAGCACATTTCTCTCTGTTTCCAGATCTATGATCACTCTGATACTCGAGGGTGGTGGAGGTAAGACAGATAAGATCATCTTCATTTCTCAGATGAGCAAATTGAGACCCATAAAGCTCTGTGGGAGTGCAGTGAAGGGGGAACCAAGTATTTCTAGGCAAGAGCTAATCCACAGGACCTGTTGAATATATCGATTACGAACTGTTTCTTATCAGCAGTATCCAGTCACTTAAAATTCATGCCCTAAAATCCTTGAAAGAAGTGTGTTCCCACGCACCTATTTGTGTTTTGTGTACCCTCTTCATTTTTCCGAGCAAGTCTTACGTGTAGAGATTCTGTAGCTAGAATTAATATGGATTCTAACTTTGCAGAGGCAGAAATAACGACTGAGGATTTGAGTTAACTCTTGTTCATCAGAAAGCCCAGTTTAGTGCTGTTGCGTGCACTTTGCGGCACATCTGCTCTTAAAGCTGTGGCTAGAGTCACGCTTGCCAAGAAGTGTGATTGCAAACCTGTGTCCTCTTTGCAGCCTGTACAAGGCTTTGATTACGCCAAGCAACACCTGGGCCAGCAAGGGGCGGACGAGGAGGTCATTCCCGTGACTCAGGAAACGGTGGTCCTCCCACTGCCCGTGAGAGACGCGCCTCAGGAAAGAGACATCGCGCAGGACGGAAGCACCGTCAAGACGGCCAAGTCCACTGAAACCAGAAAGAGGTAAGCGCGGGCCGACTCCCGCCCCTCCGTGCCAGCAAGAGAAATAACGGATGCTGAGAACAGCTGATGCCCTCGAGTTAGTGCCACCGTTCTCTTTAAAAATTCCCCTTCATGCTCGTTTTGAATATTTGAAAAGGAGACCAAGGGAGATGACGAGAATCACAATACCTGCTTCGCATGAGCCACCTTTTGTAAGGTTTTCTATCACTGATAACCACAACAGCAGAGACTTAGCTCTTATATTTACTATAACAAGTTTGGCACTGATGTCACACTTATATTTTTAACTTATATTAGAAGCAGTGCCTTTGATTCAGTGCAGTCGTATTTTACCTGGCAATTTCTCAATAGAGTTTCTGATTTCAGTTGACACCATTTATTCAGTTTTTACTAGGAACAGAATACTCCAGCAGGCTTTAGGAGGACAATAGAAATGTATAAGGTTGATCCCCGACCCCAAGGATCTCGTGATGGAGAGAGAGAGAGAGAGAGAGAGAGAGAGAGACAGAGACAGAGAGAGACAGAGAGAGAGAGTCTGAGTAGAGGGCTGTAGGAAAGAGAGAAGGGAGAACTTCATTCTGACCAGGGGAAGCATCGTGGAGAAAGTTATGCCTTAACTGAGCCTGGAAGGGTAAGTGGGATTGGAATAGGTGGGAAGAGACAAAGGCATCCAGTGTGAAAGAGTGGGGAGAGAGGAGGGGCAGGCATGTTCTCTAAATGGTGAGTGTCCCTGGAGTTGAGAGTTCACAGTGGCTGGGGTTTAGTGAGGGGATGAGAAGATAGATTAAAATTGTGGAAAATCTTGACCGCCAGGCTAAGGAGTCTGACCTTTGTTCTCTAGGCAATGGACAGCTACTGAAAGTTCTTTAGGAGGGCAGCGCTGTCTAGCCTGTATGTTAGAGAGACTGCTCTGATGGCAATGTGGTCGAGAAATGGGAGAGGTTAGGTTATAAGCCACAGTCTCATTATGAGGACTTTGCAGTAGTCTTTTAAAGAGATAATGAACCCTGTGGTAGGCCCTCTTGGCTGGCTACAACAACACCCTTTGCCATGTTCCTTCTCCCTTGCTTGAGACCACTACGAAAGTCAGAAAAGTCACATCATCCCTGCCTCTCCCCTTTTTCCCCCTCCCTTTATCTAACGGATATTTATGGATCATTCACTGTTTCCTCGGCACTGGTGATAGTGCAGTGAACAAGACAGGACTCCTCCTCTCGTGGAGCTTACGACCTCATGGGGAGAGATAGACAAGAAACAAACAGAGAAACAAAGTCTGTCGATTCTAGGTCAGGTGGTGATGAGTACACGGAAGAAAAGCAAAGCACAGTAAGGGGATAGAGAGATGGAAAGGGGGCGTAGTGCTGTTTTAGATAGGAAGCCAGAGAAACCCTCTCTGCTAACGAGACATTTGAGAAATACTGAAATGAGGTGTAAGCCCCGAGGCCATCTGTGGGAAGAATGTTGCAAGCAGATGGAACAGCACGTCCATCCAGTGCCCAGAGTAGGGAACTTCATGACGTGCTTGAAGAGGAGCTGGAAGGCCACGGAGGCTGGCCCGAACTAGGGAGGAAGTGGTAGCAGATGAGTCAGACACGTTGCCTGAGGTTGATCATGTCAGACTTTGCAGACCAAAGTCAGGACTTGGAATTGTACTGTCAATAAAGATCAGACATCTTTGGGAGGTTTTAAGAAGAGCAATCCTATGACGTGACAGCTCACTTGGGCTGCTGTGTGGCCAAGAGACTGCAGGGATGCGGAGTAGAAGCCAGGGGCCTGTGAGGAGGCGCCCACAGTCATCCAGGTGAGAGACGGTGGTGTGGACTGCAGCCCGGTGGTGCGAGAAGTGGTTGGAGTCTAGAGACACTTTGCAGGAAGAGCTGACAAGATTTGCTGATGGAGTGTTGCGAGGTTGCAGAAGTAGAGAGGAGAGCATTTGCCATTTGTTGTGTTGGGAAAGACTGGAGGAGGAGGAGTTTGTAGGGGATGATCAAGACTTTGGACGTGGGCCTGTGAAGTCTGAGATGCCCATTAGATACGCAAGTGGGTGTGCCGAGAACTCAGTTCACCAAATGAGTGTGGAGTTTAGAGCAGAGGTGCCGGGTGGGAATATAAAGGTGGGAGCTGTCAGCGTTTAGTTACGCTGTGACACAGGAGGGAATCACCTGGGAGGGTATCGATAGAGAACAGATCCAAGAACTGAACCCTGGGATATTTTAATGATTAAAGGTCCAGGAGGAGAGGTAGAATCAACAAAGGAAACTGCAGTATCAGGAAGAAGGGCATGAGGAGAACAAAGGGAGGGTAGAATCCAAGAAGCCAAGAGAGAGAAGTAGTTTGAGGAGCAAGGAAGGATTTTTCTGTATCAAATGCACAAATTTTGCCCTGGAGTCAAGCAACGAGGCTTGACTTCGAGGAGCTCTTGGTACCTCTGAACGAGGCGCAGAGGAACAGAGGATCGGATTTCAGCTTGTGTAGGAAAGAAGGTTGAGGCATGTGGATTAGTTATCTATTGCTCCCCAGCAAACCACTCCAAAGCTTAGGAGCTTGAAACAATAGCCATTTATTTAGCCCGTGATTTTGGTGGGTCAGCAGTTTGGGCTGAGCTTGGCTGATCTCAGCTGGGCTTGCTCATGCGTCTCCAGTCGGGTGGTAGGTCAGCTGGGCTGACTTGTTGGTGCTGGCTTTGTCTGGAGTGGCCCCAGTTCCTGGGGCCTCTCTCTCTGTGGTCTCTCCTCCTCTAGCAGGCCAGCCCTGGATCTCTCACAGCGTGGTTCCAGGGTTCCAAGAGCAGCAAGCAAAATAGCTCTAAAGTGCAAGCATTTTTCAAGTCTATGGTCGTGGCAGTTTGCTACTGTCCTATTGGCCAAAGCAAGTCACACAGCCAAGTCCAGAGTCATTGTGGGAGAGGACTCCCCAAAGGCTGGTTACAGAGAGGTGGGCACATTGGGTCCATTACCGCAGTGGTGTACACTGGGTGGGAGAGCCTGAGCGGAACAGAGTTGAAATGTACAGAGAAGCAATAGATGACTTGTGTGGATTGACTTGCAAGTCGTGTTACTACAGCAATGCCAGATACAATAGAGGCATAGTAACAACTTATTTAACACCTATTTAGAGGACACTGAAAAGAAATAAATAGAATTATTAAAATTAGGATATGAACATAGCACTTCCAGGAAGAATAAAAATTATTTTCTACCCCTTCTAGTTGAGCAATTTGTGTAAAGTCTTTAAAAACATTTTTTTAGAAAAGGATTTCTTCTGGGATTCACAAAGCATCTATTCTTGCTAATCACACTCAATTACTTACCCCAAATTTTTATTAAGAAATATTAGCTTATTCCACAGACCCCTTCAGTCTATATATATATGTATATGCTTATGAAACAAATACAGAAAAAGAAGATAATGTCTATACTCCTGAAGGATTTCTACATTTGCTTCATAATTACACCATAAACATTTAATTCTGCTAATAGCCGGCTATATCATTGCCAAAGTTATGGGAGAAACCTCACCTCTGTTCAAGCCCAGCTGACCATGGGATTCTAATCATTTGGGAAGATTTTAAGACACCAAACCTAAGAGAAAACCCATGGTGAATCTATGTTTCTGGCTTCCCCATCTTGCCACATCAGTTTCCTCATTGCTGTTAGATGAGGACTTGCCCGCCCTCTCAGAATGGGTCTGTTAGATGATCTAGAAAGTTTTGTAAGTGAAAAACAGGGGAAACCAGTGGTTTGACAGTTGTTGATACCTCAATTTTTAAAAATTATGTTAAAACTGAAATCTGAGGATTCAGTCACTTCCAGGAAGCCAGATGGCTGTTGCGAGTCCTTTTCCTCCAGTCTAGGGTCTCGGCGATGCCATTTTGTGGTGTGTGATTGGGATTGACAGGCCAGGGTGGAGAATTGGCCTCACAGGGGCAGCAAAAGCGCTTATATATAGTGATTGGCCGTAATTGTTCAGGAGTTGACTAATCCCCAACCCAGGACTGTTCTTCCAGCCTCCGTGTCTGCCCATGTCTTCAGAACAGGGACTATTAAGTTCAATAACCTAAAACTACAACCTCACAGGTGACTTTCTTGCTTTTACAACCACTTTTGTCACTGTTGCATGAGTGGGGACACACACACACACACACACACACACACACACACACACACACCAAATCTCTCTCTGTTTTTGACCAGAAGTTTTGAGTTGATGACTCCAGGTAAACATAAGTCTGTAAACTAATGCAAAGAACAAAGCAGAGTTAGATTTTCTCTACAGAAATCTGCTCATTGACATCTTTCCTTAGAGTGAGAAGAACAGCCAGAAAATTGTTTCAGGATCAAGTGAGGGAAAGGGTACGAAAATGCTACAAAAGCCACTAAGTATTTTGTGAATGTAAAATAGCTTACAAAAAGCCTTTCCTTTTCCTTTTTTCTGGACCTAAATGAAAGCCTTTTTGTCCCTATAAAGCCAGTTGGGAGAGTAGGTGTCATGAACCATGAGATTCTGAAAACAATTCAGGGCCCCGTGACTTCTCTCTGTGTGTGGATTTGCACACCCAGCACTCTGCAAGCAGATAGCTGTCGGGTAAATAAATAACATGCATTCAATAAATTAATGCCTTATCTTTGCTATCCCAGACTACAGTTCTTTGTATTACTGGTTTTCTAGGATGTTAAAAGGTATTATGGTGAAAAAGATTTGTGGCCAAATAAATTTGGGAATGTTGGATTAAATAAAACCAGATGAGTCTCTCTCTGACAGAACTGATCAGAGCTTTTGATATGCTAATGTGCATTAGGAATCTCCAAAGAAGGAATATAGTAAACATTTCCCAAACTTCTACTTGTCTGTGGAACTTTGGTGAGGAACGTCTCACTTGGCTCTAGTGTTCATGGAACGCTCTTGGCAGGTACTGCCTTATCCCATGGGTATCCCAACTTTCATTGTTCGTGGCTGTTAGGGTGCTAAAGTGTACAGACTGGGAATTCTAACTTCCCAGGGGGTAAGGAGGGAGAAGGGAGGAGGAGGCAGAGGAGCATCCGCAAGGATGCGCAGCTCCCCCTGGGGAAGTGCTTCCTCAGTCTTCCATTGCAGGGGCTGGATGCCATTATTTTCTAAATGTGGACGATTGATGATAGCAGAACAAGAGGCCTCTAGGAGTCTGCCTCCTGACTGTGTCCCACAGAGGGGAGGCAGTGGGTCTTTCCGCTCAGTCTACCCACAGGCTGGCACAATCTGAGGCCCAAGTGAACCCCAGCAGAGGCTCTTAAGAGCTCATTCTCCCACAGAGTTCCAGAAGGTGAGAGTCCTGTCTGAGGAAGGGAAAGAAGGCTTGTGACTTGCCCAGTGCGAAGGGCTGCCTCGTCTGGGGTCCTTGTAGGGGACAGCAAAGGGAAGGTGTTCTGGGGTGTGGGTGGAGGGGAACCCTGGCTCCTAGGGCTCATTTGCCACTTCCCAACTCTGTCCTGGACGGCGTACTTCACTTCCGTTGAGCTTCACATTCCTCACTTGCTACACAAGGCTGGCTGTCACTAAATCAGTGGGTCATTATAGTGAGTCATTATCAGTTTCAAGGACACTCGGCACGGTCCTTGGCACGTAGTAGGTACCCCTGATGGGGACATGGAGTGGTGTCTTCGCATCTCTGCATAGCTGTATACCTGGCATAATGCCTGGCACAGAGTCGGTTCACAAAAAGTACTTCCTGAATGAACAAATAGCTCTAATTGGTTGTTTCAAAATATAAGGGGTTACTAGTTGCCACAGTTAAAGAGTGTATGCGTGCGTGCATGTCTGTGCATGTGTGAGAGATTGACAGAGTGAAGCCCCCAGTGAGGGGGCGACTTAACCTTGGTTGTCGGGGTATATGTGGTATAAAGAGAATAGCCAAAGAGAACCGTGTTGCGTGCATGTCCCTTAAGATGCCCGTGTGATTCAAACCTTCTGCAACACTATCCAGAGTGCCGTGTGTTGAAGAGGGCAAGCTACACAAATACCATCGCCACCGTTTCCATAGTCACGGGCTAATGGAACAGAGACGGGCGCTGTCTATGGAGCTGAGCATTGGAAAGTGCACTTCAGAACAGCCGGCTGCTTAACCCATACTGGAGTATGGGTGGGTTTTGTTGTGTTTTTTTTGGGTTTTTTTTTCTTTTCCTGTATCATTTCCTCTTTGTCGATAAAACTGGAATGAAAGGCTACAGACATAAACTGTGCAAATAAAATAACCTTGAGAGGCGGCTGCTGTAGTCGAAACTTACCGTCTCCCCTGTTGCTATGGTTACCTCCAGCAGGTCGCCCAGTGAGAATGGCTCTGTCATCAGCAACGAATCAGGGAAGCCCAGCTCAGGGAGACGCTCACCCCAGAATGTAATGGCACAGCAGAAAGTGACAAAGGAGGAGGCAAGGAAGAGAAATGGTGAGAAGCCTTCCCGCCAAGAACCACCCTCAGCCCCGCCCACGCGCGCCCGCGCTCGCATCGTGCACACGCGTGCGCACACTCGCCCGGCGGTCTCGGGCCCTCGGCCCTTCCCTCTGTGCTGCCAGGCGGGTCTGCTATGTACCCCTGGGGTTATCCCCTTACCCCCTTCTCTGAATTGCTCTGTTCCTCCTCCTCCACCCCCTGTTCTTATGGAATTGTGCGGTTCCTTAGGAAAAACCCTTTGCAAAACGAATTGATGTTTGCCCAGAGATTTTCTCAATTCCTGGGCGAATCAATGTGATCTCTAGCACCAGGTCCACTCAGGTGGCAGGTCTCTGAATTACTGGTCATCCTAGAGATTTCCCTCATTTTCTTGCCCTGACTCCCCTGATAAGTTTCAAAGGGTGGGCCTGTACCACTGAGTCCAGACTTGCAAATCTACCTCTTTCAGAAGAAAGAAAGAAAGAAAACAGAGCTACCATAAAAAAGAAAAAATCCACCTTATGCTTCTGTCTTTATTCTTCAGGGAGACTTAACTATTTAGTGTCTTTCTCACACAGACGTTTTCCTTTCCTACAAGGACTGGTGTTGGGATTTATTCGTAAGTGACCATGTGGTGGCATCATCTGTAGATGCAACCGTCAATGTCCTTGTGCACCTTCCCTCTGCTCACCCACCTTTGCTCCAGCCCTCATCTCCACTGGATCCTTCTGTGTGTGATGCTGGCTTACTGCTGATTTTCAGATCAGGGAAAATTCCTTTTGGATTTTAAAAGGTTTGTGGGTGGAGCCTTCTAGAAACGCCCGGTGAAAAGCTAAACGCGCCGGCACTCTGCTCAGGTGTGCTTCCCTTTTAAAGGCATTGGTGTAGTTCAGACGCTGTCTCTTGAAGCCAGTGCCAGAATATTTTTGTGTTTTCAAATGTCACTTACTTATTTTTTTCGGACTGAAAAAAGAAAGAGAATGGGAAAAAAAAGAAATAATGACACAATAGATTTGTATTTTGCAGGGAAGATGTGATCCCTGTTCCCATTTCCAGCTATTATATAAAGCACTTGTTTAAACTGTCATACTTATTTGGTTCTTGAATGTTTTCTTCCCTTGAATTCTACATGTCCTGTGTCACGGGGACTGTGCTTTCCACGTCAGAATTAGGGTGTGACCTGTGGGATTTTCCTGGAATATCTGCCCCGCCTGGGACCACCAGAAATCCTGCCATCATTTCCCTGCCAAGGGAACAGACAAAGAGTCTGAGTTGCTCTAGAACTTGGAAAGGGGACTTGAATTCAGCAATTTTCTTCTCTTTCTTCCCAGGGCGAGGTGCTAAGAGAGATGGGTAGAGGGAGCGAGGTGACAGCAGAGGCAACAGAGAGTGAAGCCAGGTTGTTTTAACTACGTACTGCAACGGGCATTGCCACCTGCCAAGATGGTGCCACCCGCCCTCCCAGCCCTGCCTCCCCCATCCCCTCTCCTGCCCTCTCTCCTTTCCTTCCTCCCTTTATATACTTCCTGGAAACGTATAAAGTCAAGTCAAAGACCACCCACTCCCCCAGATGCACCAGCTTATCCACCCGAGTCCTCAAAGGATCCTGAACAACTCAGTGTGTCTTTCTCTGACCTTTTTGCTATGCATGTGGCAACACACAGGTCTTTGTTTTATAATCAATGTGCACATTGTTTTGTGCTCTTTTGCTCACTTAGAAATGTGCAATATATAAACTCCTCTGTCAGTCCATACACATTTAACAAAGTGGTGACTTTCCCCCTCCCCTGTATTTAACCTATGGAAGAAGAGTGAGCACAGCCGGTTCCTGACCCCATCTCTCTCCCCGATCCCCGCTGGTGAAACTCTGGCCTGCTCTAAATGTCCTTGGCTGGTCCTGTTTGTCCTCTCTGCCTGCCTCCTATTCTGTTTAGGTCACTTCGATTATTTAAATATCAGCTTCAGAAACAGCAGATAGATACATGAATAAAATGCAACTCCTGTACCAGGTTGAGGTTTTTACTTGTTTGTTTCATTAAGAAGCCATCCTTCCCAGGTTTTGAGTGCTCGTTTCGTTGTACTTGATTCTTGCCAAAAGTAAACCCATTGAATTTTCAGGGTTGGTCACTTCTGTTTCACCACAGGTTTCTACTCAGTGAGGTATGGGTTTTAAATTTTCCAATAGAAAGCATAGGGCCAAGTTGTTTTGTGTAAAACTCAACAGACACAAAAGCACATCAGAATTCTAGGATGGAGCTTCATTGAAACCTACGCTTATCCTTTTTTTTTTTTTTTTTTTAAGAGACAGGGTTTTGCTCTGTTGCCTGGCTAGAGTACAGTGGCACAATCATAGCTCACTGCAGCCTGGAATTCCTGGGCTCAAGTGATCTTCCCACCTCAGCCTCCCAGGTACCTAGAACTACAGGTGCATGCCACCATGCCTGGCTAATTTATTAATTTTTTCTGTAGAGAAGGTGTCTCACTATGTTGCCCAGGCTGTTCTCAAACTCCTGGCCTCAAGCAATACTGCTGCCTGGACCTCCCAAAGTGCTGGGATTACAGGTGTGAGCCACCACACCCAATGTTTGTCTTTTTTTATCAGAGGTCTCCATTTTGTCATAATACTAGGTTAGAGTTAACCAGTGAAATCAATAGTGAATTTTATTGGTTTGGAAGATGAACCAGAGGAAGGAAGGAGGGACGAAAATAACATTGCATACAATTATGGAGAAAACAAAATGGTGTATTTTCATCACCTCGCCAGTGTTCCAAAAGTATTGAGCACTTTTTGTGTGAGCATGGCCTATGAAAATAGATTATTCTGTTGGTATAGAATATTCAAATACTGTTGTCTTATGGCTTAGTATCTATTTCTCATAGAGGCTAGGGTTGCTAAGGTTAATTAATAAATATTAATGTACTGGGCTGTTATTCTAAAACTATTCTTGTTTTCCACCAAGTTCGTTGCATCTGTAGCTTCTAATATTCCCTTTTTGTGAAAATAAGAACTTTAAAAGGAAAACACTGTCCTTCTAGTATCATGTAGTATCATGGCTGGCCTGGGTCCTTGTAGCTAAACAGCCTCATTAGTTATCATAGCTGCAAGGCAGTTGCAGAGTCTGTTTCACGATGCTGCTTAGATGTAAGTGAGAAAGTTAGACGTGAGAGCTAGGATTTTGAAAGCAAAAACAACTTGATGCTTTCCCAGCCAAATATAGACATTTGAATTTCTGAGCCAAACCAGTGTCACCTTAGAAAATATGTTTTCTGGGAAGAAGTTAAAAGTAAGTCCAAGAGTAAATAGGACATAATACCTGTCTTTGCATGTTGAGTCATTTAGGAGCAAACAACATCCCTAAGCCCTTTGGGTCCTCCTTCCTTTATGGTACTGAAAGAGTTCACTGTTAGGCTCAGAATCTATCAGACTTTGCCTCCTAATGGTCATGGGCAGGTGAGGCAGGAGGAGGACAAGCATCAGAGACTTCAGAGGATAAATTACCACTTTCTTGGCAGGGTCTTGGGGGAGAGGTCTGGGATTAAGACATTAAGGAAGATTTGTCAGAGATACTAGCTCAAAAGCTCAGTTTCAGTTTTTCTTTTTTCTTTGCCTTCCAATGAAATGCAGACTCGTTTTTTATCTAATAAATAACAACATCAGGTAGTGACGCCAGTTGTAGACTATTTGTCTTTGATGGAATTTTCAGAAAGCGCATGTGTTGTTTAAGAGCATTTTCTGTCTCAAATGGGGGGGGGTGTCTCCCCATGCCAATTCAGATATGAAGAAAGGACATCTCTTTTTCCAGCCCAACTTACTGAAATTAAAAGCAACAATGCAAAGAAGGCAGAAGTAGATACGAGACAGGTGTTTAGTGGCATTGACTGTGATGTGGTGGTATTCTAGGTCCCTTCCACAGTTTAACTTTGGCACCCAGTCCTTGACCACTCTCCATGCTTTTTTCTTTAGGGACTAATTGTGCATTAAAAATCCCCATGAACCTGCTGTGTTTACACATTTTAATGCATTAATATTTGATGTAATGCCATTTAGTGCATTGTCCCATAAAGTCTTTTTTGGAGGGAGGATAACTGATTATTTTTCTCTTAAGAATTCCTAGAGGAATTGTCATGCAAATCTGAATATGACTTTTTAAGAAGCAAAGATGAGAAATAACTCCAGCTTATGCAATGCCTGAGGTGTCATTTCCCTGTCCCATTATAGCTACGCTGCCCACCTTACCCTGTCCATGGGGTGGGAGGTGAGGTTGTCACAACCCTGAAGCAATAAAAATGCTAAGCACCATCTCTTCACCCTCCGAACGGTTAGGGACAGCATGCCTTTAACTTCCACCTGGTTACCTGTTCTGCAGGAACTAACAACATCCCCTTTTCTTAGTCAGAAAAGTTGAGTCATTCATTCCTTCATTCATTTATTCAACAGATCCTTATGGAAGGCAGACTTGCGTAGCCATTGTTAAAGACAATAAGCACCAACCTTTTGAAAGATGGGCAAGCCTGGGGCTTCTATTCTAGTGGCAGGGGTGAGGGCAGGCTGTAAGTCAATACAACCAATCAGGAGTAATAAGTGCTGTGAAGAAAACGTAACAGGGTGATGAAGGGGTTGTTTTAGATTGATGGTTAGGGGAAGTCATTTTCAAGCTGGAACTTGAAAAGTAAGAAAGAAGAAGACGTGGAAAGATCTGGGGGAAGAGCGTTTTGAACACAGGGAACAGCTAATGCAAAACTCCTGCGGTGGGCACTAGTCCGATGTGCCCAAGAAGGCCACTGTGGCTGGAGCGGAGTGGACGAGGGGAGAGGGAGGAAGCGAGCTCTGTGAGGTGGCCAGCGCCAGACAGGATGGGACTTTGGGAGTAAGACTGTGGTGTTATTCTGAGAGATGCAGCCTTCAGAGGGTTCTGATCAAAGGAGGAATGTGGTCTGGTTTCCTTGTAGAAAGGTAATTCATCCTGGCTTCTGGTGGAATATGTAGTTTAGGGGTGGGGGACAAGAGGGGAAGCCCAGAGGTAGGAGGTTTTTCAGGAGGGCTGTAAGTTATTTATTGCCATGTAACATATCATCCCAGTACCTAGCAACCTACAATGACAATCTACATTTATTATCTTGTGTAAGGTTTGGGGGTCAGGAATTTAGAAGTGGCTTAGCTTGGTGATTCTTGCTTGGAGTCCCTCATGAGCTCACGGTCAAGATGCTGGCCTGGGCTATAGTCGTCCGAACTCTCGACTGGGCCTTATAAGATAGTCACTTGTGTGGCTGTTGGCAGGAAGCCTCCAAGGTCCTTGCCACATGGACCTTTCCATAGGGCTGCTTAGATGTGTCCACGTAACATGGCAGCTGGCTTTTCCTGGAGTAAGTGATCCAAGAGAGACCAAGGTGGAAGCCACAAAGATTTTTTACCACCAAGCACGCTATCATTTCTGTGATTTCCTATTGGTTGCACAGATTCATACCTATGCATTGTAGGTATGAATATTGGGAGGTGAGGATTATTGGGAGCCAGCACGGAGGCTGGCTACCACAGATGGTTTTTACGGCAGTTGTCCAGGTGGGAGATAAGGGTGACCAGGCAAGAGCTGCCCATCAAAACTACACTCTAAAAATATATATGTGTCTGGTAACACATCTAAATAGAGATTTTCCTCTGTCATTGGCTGCTTGGTGGCCTGCTATTTGCAAATTAGCCCACAGAACTAAAAAAAATGTTCCAATTATAGCCCATTGTTAGACTCCGAAGTGTTTTAGCCACATTGTAAAATAACAGTTTACTTGGCTTAATTTGACAGCTCTTCTGTGATTATGATAAGTGCTGACAGAATGATACAAACTGTGTGTTTCTCGATAATTTATATAATATCCCAATCTCTTTAGCAGACAGGAGGAAAGATGAATACACTTCTATTGCATTCACGTTTTATATAATACCTGTTTTGCTCCTAAATTGTCTACTGGTTTAGTTGTGTGAACAGACTTAATTTCTCTCTTGCTGAGCTGCGCTCAATAAGCTATCATTCTTATAGTTACTTAACGGGAATATGCTTTAAGAACAAGTAAATCAGCAAGTTACCATGGGCCCTGGAACTTCTGTCAGCTTAGTTATGGAAGCTCAAGGCAGACTCTGTCGTTTAACAGTGGCAACAGAGTTATCTGTCAGAGGGGGATTTCATTCAACAGAGTGTAGGTGGAAATCACTATATTTAATTAGGGAAAGTGTCTGTAGCTTTAAATTAGTTGCTCTGGTGGTAATTTCCTAGCTTGCTTTTGTTTTAGACAGATGACAGAAACCAAAACCCAAATCACTGGAGAAGCTGCCTTCAGAAGGGAAAAAAAAAGAAGTGTCAGCAGCGATTACTGTGACTAGTTGACCAAGGAAGACCTGTTACCTTAACATCATGTAAAAATTGGTAGCTTTGGTGGCAGAGACTAAAATAAATACTGTTATTCTGATGAATGTGAGATTTTAAAAGTAGTTACAAGATTTGGCCGAATTCATTTTTCTCATTTCCAACTCCAACGTGGAGAAATAAGTTACTTTTTAAATTTTTTAAAAATATGTTTTGTCGTTATTTTGAAAGAATGGTTTTTACTGTTTAATTCAAACCTTTCAAATTCTTTCCTACCCATTGATAAGGCAGTGGAGGGATAAATAGTTTAAAATCTTACATTTAAAGGAAAGCCACGAGCGGTAGCGAGCCCTTCGCACAGAACCAGGCGCTGTGGTTTCTGAGTCATTTTGAGTAAAGTGATGTCCCTAGGCTGCAAGCCTCGCATAAATCCTCCCGTGGTCATGCGGCTCCCGTACGTCACAAAATCGATGTGTTTATGTTGTGTTTTAGTGCCAGCGAGTGACGAAGAGGAAGGAGCAGTTCTTTTTGACAGCTCTGGCAAGGCGGCTGCTGAGCCCTTCGACACATCTTCTGGGTCCGTGCAGGTGATCGCCATAAAACCCACAGCCCTGTCCGTGGTGCCCCCGTCCTCGGACAGGAACCAGGAGTCGTCGGCAGTCCTCAACGGCGAGGTGAGCACCCGGGGACCCAGAGCCGGAGAGAACCCGGCCAGCCCTCAGGGGACTCAGACTCCAGATGCTGGGTGACGTGTCCTGTCACCTGGGGCTGTCTAGGCCATTTTACCTCTGCACATGCCAGGCCTCCACGGAATGAATCAGCACACAAGTCGCCCAAAATGAGTTTGCGGGGTGATGTCTTCAGAGCATTTTCTACCTTTATTAGAAAGCCCAGAGAGAACTTTTTAAAAACTGTGGTTACAAAGAGAAACATCAGAAGATCAGAAGAGAACATCAGAAGAGAAACATCTTTGACCACTCCCCCAACCCCTCACACACACAACCTAATGCCTTTCTTGATAATGCTCCTAAACTGTTCATTATGGGATGTTGGTTGCAGCGGAGATGGGAGGGGCTTGAATTGAGAGGGAAGCGGAGAAGATATTGTCACATGGACAGGGATGCGTCCCACTATATAGGCTTTGAGATGACATTTATTCCTTTGAGCAAGCTTGAAACAACCCATTGGCTGCTTCCGGGAGGGTATCAATGGATATCATGATGTCAACCCACTTTCCTAAGAGTCTGAAAAAAACTTGTAACATTCGCCAGAGAGTGGTGATTTCATCAAAGAAAATTAGATAGATAGATGGATAATAGGAGATAGATGGATAATTTTTAGGTAGACAGATAGAGGCAGTTTAGAAGGTGAGCAGGAAGTCAGGTAAAGGCCGGGCAGGGTGGCTCATGCCTGTGATCCTAGCACTCTGGGAGGCTGAGGCAGGAGCATCGCTTGAGGTCAGGAGTTCAAAACCAGCCTGAGCAAGAGGCAGACCCAGTCTCTATTAAAAAAAAAAAAACTAGCTGGGTGTGGTGGCTCACGCCTGTAGTCCCAGCTACCCAGGAGTCTGAGGTGGGAGGAGCCCAGGAGTTTGAGGTTGCAGTGAGCTATGATGACACCACTGCACTCTAGCTGGGGTGACAGAGCAAGACTCCAAATCAAAAAAAAAAAAAGTCAAGTAAAAATTATCTGCCTTTCCTCCATCTTCTGCAGCAGAATGGCCAATGGGTTGAAAATGTTTATGAACCTTTCAGAAGATGCATATGGAACCTTCGTGTGAATATTTACGTTACACCTATGCCCAAGCACGTGCATATACATACACTCTCTCTGTTTTTCTCTGTTGCTAAGCTGTCACGCTGCTTGTCCATTTCATTTTTATACCCTGCTATTGTTACCTGCAATGAGTAGGAGATTTCCAAAGTTCTAAAGCCTTTTTCCCACCACACCTTAAGGAACATGCCACAGCGCTGTACAACTGGGTGTTGTCAATGCACAGCAGGGGCTTGTCCTCATTCCGCCATGTGGGCCACTCATAAAAGTGTCTACAAGCCTGATTCAGGAAGCTCCTCTTGTTTTCTGGGCAGAAAGACTTAGCTGGCCTAAAGATGTGATGGGTTAAAGTTTATAAACTTTAAAAAATTAACTGGTCATAAACTTACAGAGCAGTTCTGTTCCAATTTCCTCATGTTTTAGACCAAGAAACTGAAGTCCAGGGAGTCAAGTGGCTTGCTCAAAGTCACACTGCAGGTTATCGTGACAGCCGTGAGGGTCAGGTTTCCTGACTCCCCAACCAGTGCTCCTTCCCTCTCTTTGACTTACTAAAGCCCATCTGTGAAAAATAGCATTCTGCTTAAAAGGGTATGGACTCTCAAGCCATGCTACAAGGGTTTGAATCTCAGCTCTTCTACTGATTATCTGTGTGACTCTTAAGCAGGTTAACTCATTTCTCTGTGCCTCAGTATTTCCATCCATAAAATGGGACTGCTGTGAGGGTCAAATTGGTTAATATATGTAAAGCACATAGAATAGTGCCTAGCAGACAATAAGAGCTTTATTATTATTAATAATTGCTGTAATTACTTAGCCAGTGAAGAAAGATTAATTGATCATGTACTTCATGCCCCTTGGCTCTGTACTTTGAAAATCTAGATGTCTTCTCAAAACCATTCGCAGCCACTGAATCTTTTTGGGGGCAGAATTCTGCCACCAGACACGCAAGCCCAGTGATTAGAGGCCTCTGAGGTTGACACTAATGCACTGATAACAGCTCTTGAATAGGACCCTCTGGCCAGTTATGGACCCATGTAATGGCCCATGTAATGGCCACCATGCCTGGATCTTGCCATGCCAGCTTAGTGACATGAATGTCATAGCCTGGGGTACATTCAACTTACCACTCCCTCTCCTCCCAGGCCCATCACCCTGTCACAGGAGATCAAATGAGCATTTTTCTTGTCTAGAAATGGAAACTTGCTACATTTTGGTAGTTATAGGAATGGACCTTGCTGGCATTTGGATTGGGAGAGAGCCCTGAACTGTTCTCTGTAATTTGCTGCCTTGTGGAGCTTGATGCAGATTGTTTTACAGTTTTCTTCCTTCTTCTCTTATGTGTGGCTGGTTTAAATGAAGAAAGCATAATTCCGAAGCCATTAATTTTCCTTTTATGAATTACAGGAGATTCTTTTAAAAACCGTTTTTAAGAAAACACAGTAACAACACAGAAAGTTCAAAAGTTCATCATTTGTTATTTATTTATTGTTTGTGACCCACTGTTTTAGGCTGGTCTTGGAATGGGACACAGGTGGGTCTGGCTGGCTCAAAAGACCAGAGGTGACTCCTAGGGTAGATTTTCCAGGAATTATGACCTTCTGGTGAAACTCTCCCACCTGTCAGTTGTGCTGGGTCAGACGTGGGCCTGAGACTGTCTCTCTCCCCAGGTGAACAAAGCTCTGAAGCAGAAGTCAGACATTGAACACTATCGGAACAAGCTGCGCCTCAAAGCCAAGAGGAAAGGATATTATGACTTCCCCCCAGTGGAGACAAGCAAGGGTCTTACCGAAAGAAAAAAGATGTATGAAAAAGCCCAAAAGGAAATCGAGCATGTTTTGGATCCAGACACAGAACTGTGTGCTCCATTCGCCGAGTCTAAAAACAGGTGCAGTCTCTAAGGGATTCTGCAAGGGTTGCTGTTTCATTGGTGGGATGCGGGCAGAGGATGCCTCAGGCAGTATATTCCTGGTCCCTTGATCTGACACCTTAGCACTGTGCTCTTTGCAAGCTGCTGATATGGAGCCTGCTGCTCTGTGCAAGCAGGTGCCCCATCCTGAGTCTGGAAGAGAATAAAATGGAAGCCATTAAAAAAATCCTTGGGCAAACAGCCATAATTGTCCTTCAGCTTAATTTTCAAACCAGTAGCTTTTTCAGAGCTGGATGAAGATGTAATTATCACCTCCCTAGTGGTGCAACTTCCAGATCAAAGGGCATTGTATTTTTCAATTCTTTTAGAGGCCCTTGCATAAAAAAAGCAAATTTCATGCCTCACCTTTTTATTCAGCCTCAGTAAGTACGTACCATGCGGCTACTCAGAGCTCCCTGCTGGTTCATCTTGTTCATTCATATATTTGTTCATTTATTTGACATGCATTGCCACCTGCTATGTATTAGGCACCGTTCAAGATACTGATACTGTCATGGTCACGTGTACTTTCTCTCAATCATTCATTCAATTCCAATTCCTTCAACATTTGATGGTGGGTAAAACAGCTCGATCGCTGCTTTTGTGGAACTTAAGGTCTGATGGAAGAGAAAGATAATAACAATAATCACCAAACGTTTATTGAGCACAAGTATGATGGGTGTTTGAAGTGTGAGGTGCTGTAATGGTCTAAAAGGGGGCCCTGGCCTAGCAAGGAAGGGCTAGCCCAGGTGGTTGGAATTGGCTTCTGTCCCAGTTCATTTTGTACTGCTGTACCAGAACACCTGAGAGTGGGTAATCTGTAATGAAGAGAAATTTATCTTCTCGCAGTTCTGGAGGCTGGGAAGTCCAAGATCAGGGCAGCAGCATCTGATGAGGGTCTTCTTACTGCATCACCACATGGCAGAAGGTGAAGGGCAAAGAGAGAGCAAGAGGGGCCCAAATTCACCGTTTATAACTCACCAATCCCACCCATGAGGGTGGATCTTTCATGGCCCTATCACTTCCCAAAGGTCCCATCTCCCAGCACCGCTAAAGCAGCAACTACATGTCGACATGAATTTTGGACGGGAAAAGCATTCAAACCATAGCAGCATCCTTCCAAGCTCTGTCGCTAATGAAGCAGAGTGAGCTCACATACTGGGTAAAAGGGTATAGGTTAGCAAAGGCAAATATGTCCACCTTTCTTCTTTTCCTACCTGCCCAAAGCATTTTCAAGATTTGAGGCCACTCCCCCTGGCTTTGAGTATACCACCACTCCGATCCACCACAGAACCGCAGCTGACGCATCCTCCACAGGCTGGGAGCGGCGGGTCAGTTCCCGGCCTCAGTTGGTATTTATTAAAAGCGAAAATGACTCTGAGACAGGCTTGGATTGAAGCCACAAAATCAAGCTGGGAGGCGGGGCTGAATTTTATGAATTGGATCAACGTAACTTTTTTTTCAATAAAGAAAAGAGGGATTTCTGAACCAGGGCTTAATTTACCATGCTTTTAATTCGACTTGGTTGGTATGACAAGCTATTGATATAAAATCACACCGTGACAGGGTTCACGATGAATGTGTGTCACTGTGTTAATAACTGTCGAAAAAATGAAAAGAAAAGACATGCGTTTTCTAGGGAGCCTGGTGGTTTCTTCAGCTTTGGCTTTGTACTTTGCGCCTTTCTACTTCAGTGGTCTTTTATAGGCTGGGGTAGGAACTGTTTTTCCTGGGTTTCCTGCTGACACTCAAAGAAAATGAATCAAAAATAGATGATGTACAAATAAAGAGAACTTAGCTAACAAGTTACTTGAGAAACAAAAATTTCAAGTCAGGCTTTTTATGAAAAGAGAATGAACGAAGCATGAACAACACTTGTGTCTGCAGAGATGCATCTGTACTGCCTAGAATAGGTTCAGGCCAGATTCTTAGGGCCTTTGGATGGCCTGCAGATGCTGAGCCTATGTAGTCAATTCTTAGTAAGTATCTACTGAAGAAATGATTTAATGACTGTAAAGCACTAAATTTTTTTTTTCTAGTTTTGATCAGTTAAGGGGAAAAGATGGGTAGCCACAAACTAGGTGAGCTGGGAATAGGAACGAAGATACGGTCAGCAAGAGATAGGGATAGGATAGGAAAGACTAAGAGAAAAAAAGAGAGAGAGTGACAATATCAGTAAGAAGCTTGGAGGTGTTATTCTTGACACTTTCTGCTGTTGACTCAGGAGGCTGCTACTGTTTATCTCTTATCACAGCCCAGAGTTAGCCGTTAACTGCTGTTCACAGTATGCCTCTCCAGAGCTTCTGCTCGCAGTGACAAAGCCCTACAGCAGGGCGCACGTGAGAGAATCACGCTCTCATCCAGAGGTAGCATCTATAACCAGCATTTTCTCCTAAGACCTAAATTACATCAGGTAAAAGACAACGTTTAGATTCCAAAGGTCGACTCACCACTAAGTCTTTTAAAAGAGTTTCCACTGCTTTTTTTTTTTTAATCAGAAGGATGCCCCATTTTTATGTTACAAACTCTTACCCAGAGGCCTGAAGTCCGTATATAACTGAGGCGGATGCTGTGGGCAGGCTTGAGTCTAAGCCCCGGGCTCTCACCGCGTCTGTGCACGATGTGAGGACTTCTGTCTGCAGCCACCGACCGGGAGTGTCGGGTAGTTAGTGCGCTGTGGGGCATCCTAAGTCCGTGGCAGATGGGAATTGGTGGATAAAGTCCCCTGGCAGGTGAGCTCGAGGTGTCGGTTACACTGTTGTAATAACTACATTTTCTAGTTTCTGTATTTGATGATTTGACATCTGGGGCCTTGCTGACCCCAGAGAAAAGGCCCCTCCCAGGGCGACCCAGTGACAGTAAACTGCAAACACACCTTTCGTATGCAAAGCAACAATGCTGAGCACAGCCGCACTGCTTTCTTTACCCAGTCTCACAGGGCTTCCACTACTGCGCTGGTATTATCCCCCTGCCCTGATCACCCAGGCCCGGTACCAGACAGCTGAGGACAGCCCCTGTCCCCCAGGAGTCTGCCAGAATTATTCAAACTAGCTGATCCTGAGCCTGCTTGCTGTCGCCTCCCACAGAAACCACAATAAAGGCTCTTGCCACGTTTTTGCCTCACTCCCTCTGCCACCCTGGTGCTTGCCTGTGGGGTTCCCCTGTGGCATGGCAGGTCCCCTCCTCTTGGGATTTCTGAGTGTAACAAGCTGTCTCTTCAATGGCAGTCATCCCCTGGGCTGTTGGCCTTGCCATATGTGAATAATAATAAACCTACATTTTAAAACAACCATCTCCCACACTTCTCCAGTGGGTGTGAGCCCCAGTTTCCCAAAACACTCATCTGCTCCATATCCTGCCTTTATTGATTTCCTTCCTTTGCCTCTCTTTCCCCCACTGGTGCTGGTGCTTTCCAGAACTGTCTCCCAAATAAACTGCTTACACTCAAATCATCATAGAGCCTGCTTCTGGGAAACCCAACCGAAGGCAGTAACAAAGACACAGTGGTTCCAACAGAAGCTGGGCGGCTGCCTCCTTCCTGGTGGCTCCAGGCCATCTCTATGGAACCCCAGGGTTCTGTAGAACGTAATTTGAGAACTACTTTCTTAAACTATACTGGAATTAAAAAGCCCCTAAGAAATTCAAGTAAAACTCATCATTATCCACTCAATAGTATTTTCAAAGATTAAAAACTACTTCTCAAGTTTGCATGTTTCAAAATGTATTCACTTTTTAAAAACTATAGCAAAATACTGACAAGAAACGAATATACCTCGTGGAACTCTGTTTTATTAAAATAAGTGATTTCTCTATCTGAGAGGCTAATTTATTTCTAAGTAGATGCTCACACACCTGGCACACATGGGTGGTCTGGTCAGTTGAGATCCATGTTGAATAGCAATCTTTGACCTGTGTGTCATAATGGAACGTTGTCTCTGAGGAAAAGGAGACTGGTGTACGCTCCAGTGTCTAAGCTGTCACCCATGTTCCTGGTTTTTGAAAGGGTTTACCCAGTCTCACTACTGTATTTCTGATACAAAATAACCTACTAAATGTCAATTGCTAATTCTAGTATTTACTCCACCACCACCCTTATTAGTAAATCTTTCTAAATGGGCTTTTCAAAAAATGATTTGTAATTAGCTCAAGGTTGCGAATTCTTTGGGGTCTGCCTTAAGGTGTGAATCACTCTAAATAGATTCTGTTTCACAAGCTGGCTCAGGTTGTACTCCTTTCTTAAAGGAAGCTTCTAATTGCAGATAAGTACAGAGCACAGTTTATAATATTAGGTTGTAAGCTCCTATATTAGAATTAGTCAGGATTCTTTGGGTTGCAAAAGATAGAAATCTAGCACAAACTGGTTAAATAAAAGGGGAATGCATTATCGAGCATTATTGAAAGGTCAAGACTTCAATGTGGCTGGATCCAGAGGGTCATACAATGCTTCCTATGTTAGATCTCTCCTCATTCTTTCCTGGCCCCATTTTTAGGCAGGCTTATACTTCATGGTGGCAAAGTGGCTGCCAGCAACTCCAGGCTTATATCCCATCTTCTGAGAAACCTCAGTGCCAAGAAAATGCCTCTTTCCTAGTTGCCGTGGCAAAAGCCCTGAGACACGGTCTCATTGGACCGACTCAGCTCATGTGACAAATCACTGTGGCCATGGGGATACAATGCTGGCATTGGTCCAGCCTGAGTCACATGCTTACCTGTAGAGAAAAGTAGCCCCCAAGGACTATCATGATGCTCTCACCAAAAGAAAGTTATCATGGGTACCAGGCAAGCAAAGATGACAGATACTCTCTAAACAGGTATAAGCTCCTCATGGTGAGTGAGGAGAACGAACATTGTCTGTTTTATTCCCAAGACTAATTGCAAGGGTCATGCTTTGCCTTGCAGCTCTATTGTCTTTTCTAGACTGTGTGTGACTGTAATGCTGTGACTAACATATTGTGTGTTCATGAAAAAGTATGTATGCCTGCCAGGTTTCTGGCTTCCGAACACATAGTTACTGGGAATAAATATTAATAATGCAGGCTCTTCACCCTCAGCCTGTGAACAGCTAGAATGTTAAAATTGAGACGTAAAATAGGTGGTGTACGGGGAGTACTCTGAATATGGTTGGTCTGGGAATGCAAATTATTTACAGAGGCTTATTGCTGGATGAAAGGGAAGTGTTACCCCTTTGTCATTCTGCAGGATCCTATGGAAGTCACCTGTCCCCACTGGGCCTCCCTCCCTACTGGTAAAAATTGCCTCTTGTGGAAGAAAATAAGCGTAGCCACAATCCTGACCATGTTGCTGCTTCTTTCCCACTCTTCGAAAAGATTCCTCTAATGACAAGTGAAAACAAGACGGGGTGACACATGTATGAATCTTCTAGCAGTAGCTGAGCAGAGCCTCTGAACATGCTATTCCCTGGGCCTCGAATGCTCGGCGCCCAGGTCAACATGTGGTTGGCCCCATTTGGACTCGGCTGAATTGTCGTTTCCCCAGCGAGGCCTTCCCTGACCATCCTATCTAAAGTTGCCCCCATCCTAGTCACCCTCTGTCACAGCTCCTTGTTTTTCATAATAGCACTTATCACTCTGAAATTGCCATGTTAATTGTCTGTCTCCCTCATTAGGATGTAAACTCTAGGAGAGCAGGGCCTTATCTGCCTGTTCACTGTGGATGTTCATCACAGCAAGCGCTCAGGAAATGATGGATGGATGGATGGGTGGGCGGATGAGTAGATGAATGGATGGATGGATGGATGGGTGGACAGATGGATGAGCCCCCAATTGCCTCTAGGTTTATGGCTTCTTAGCCCAGAAGGGAATCCACTGTGGTAATAGTAGAAAAAAAGATCTATCAAGAGTCACAATATTAAGCAGCCCACTGGCTGCAGGGTTTGTTAACACATCACAGAATCCTGCGTGTGAAATCAGAAAGATTAAAAGGAACAGGAGGCTGCTGAGTCAACATAGTCAACAAATTCAAGTTTGTTCCCTCAGCATTAGCTGTCCTAGAGGGTCAAGGGAGAGCCCCTTGTCTTGCCGTCAGCAGAATTTTCAATGAGGTTGCACGTTGCAATTGATTGTAGTTACCTAGTTTCCATATGAAAGAACACTTACAGTTCAGCCAAATGACGACAGCATCTGGGGGAAAAAAAATCTTTATTTCACTCTTTCTATAGCCCCTTATAGCTGGGGAACAAATACCATCAATTCTGAGATTTGCGAGGCAAATCCGAACCCTTCATTGGTTGCCTGTAGTTTGGATCAGTGGAGAATTCCATCTGTCAGGGCATTTGCTGCATCATAACAGTTGTTGAATTTTCTTCAGGCAACAGATGAAGAACTCTGTCTACCGAAGCCGGCAGTCCCTGAACAGCCCGAGCCCTGGGGAAACCGAGATGGACCTTCTGGTGACTCGGGAGCGACCCCGGCGTGGGATCCGTAACAGCGGATACGATGTAAGTCTCTGGTGGGCTGGGGTGAATACAAGCTTTGCTTTCCCCTGAACCCAAAGGGAGTAGAGCATCCCATAATATTTCAGTTTACTATATATTTGTAGAATTTTAAAATGCACTAAAATGTTTTCTATTTTTTATTACCTATTCTGCAAAGTATAAGACTACTTGGAATGTGTCAGAGTAACAAATTATTGCTAAAAGGATCACCATTTCTAAATTGTACCATTTTATGAATAGTGCATTATTGACCTTAAACTCCATGGAGATTGTAAATGTCCTTAATTTTTTTCCCCTCTGTCCTTAGAAACTCAGTAGGAACCATGGCCGTGGGTTAGAATTCATTTGAACATGGGCTTCTTTTAATCCATAGCAATGTTGAAAAGTTGGATTTGTTCCTGATTTCATAACTCCTCAATATGCCATGGAAACAATGAGATGTCCAACAGAGCGATTTGATGATTTCATGTGACAAAGCACATGCTTATGTTCAGTGATGTGTCCAACCTGCAAAAATTCTTCTAATCCCATCAGACTTCCCCAGATGATGAGCTGCAATCTGGTGCCTCCTATCAAGTTGTATATATCCTGTGACTTGTACTTGCACCCATGAGCTCAGGTGAATGACACTATGCTGAGATTTTCAATAATGCGTCACCCTGCCCCAGAATTTCAAATGGTCTTGAATATACTCCTAGGTTTGTGAAAACCGTTTCTTTCCCACTCCCCTAAAATGTTTCTTTAATGACAAATAAATCTTCTGTGACAAGGGTTATAATTCAAAGATAGCTGGATAAACTTTTGTTATAATTTGAAAAGCTGTAGTTTGAAAATTACACTTGATTTCTTAAATATATCATGGTAATATGAAAGCAAGAATATTTTTTGCTCTCAGGATGAGTCATTGTTTGCCACAAAAGCTTAAAATGGGTTTTTAATGGTCCAATTAAAAACAAAGATATTCTACCTAATTTGAATTTCTAATTATCTGCCTTATATGGACATTTGATGTTTGTGTTGGTAGTTACACCCTTATCTTTTGTTTCTTTTTCCTTTTTCATAAAACAGTTTGGTAGTTATTTTTATAAAATTCCAAATGCTTTGGGCAAATCTTTTATTTTTCTGCTAGGTTAAATTATCCAATGTTAATTTTTCTGCTCATAAAAAATATTTCTTATACCAAATTCATTCATCGATCAATTTGATAATCAACTGGTGATTGAAAATCGGGCATTTGAAGATTCCAAATAATCCCTCCCCATCAACAGTGAACATTTTTCTTGGAGGCTTGTTTAGTATGGAGAACTTTTTCTTTTGCTCAGGCACTTGAGATATGATAAGATTCTTAATTTATTTCAAGACTGGCATTAATAGGTTTCCTGTGAGATTCTACGCAAAAACACTTCTGCAGTTGTGAGGAAATGGGCCAGAGATTTCCCTATTTATCTTAAGAAGAACATTGCAGATTTATTTTTAACTGCAGTGACACGACTCACAGTGCTCAGTACCTGTGGAATGTTGTGCTAGTACATTATGCAGAACAAGAGAAGGAGAGAGAGAACGTTTAAAAGGGGATTTCTCACTCCTCGGAGACGTGTAAATATTCCGAGTACAGATCGCTTCAGAGGAGGCCTGCTTCATCCTAGTAGATTTCTTCAACATAGTCATTTCTTTGAAAAGTACATGTGATCTCAATAACATAAGTATAAGCTTCCTTAAGACAAAATGATCATCTAAGGAACAATTTTAAGAATGTAGACTGTTAACTGAAAGAATGAAATTGCCCATATCTCCTCTTGCGCTTTTTATAACAATCATATGAGAAGTAGCTAACATTTATTACTGCAAACTACAGACCAAGCCCTATTCTAGTCTTTTTATATGTATTATCTAATTAAATTTGCATGGTTGCCTGTCAACTAGATGCTCTCATTACACCCATTGTATGGATGTGGAAACTGAGGCACAGAGCACTTATGTGTAATAATTTGTCTGCCCAGCTCCAGAGCCCATCCCCTGACCACCGTGCAATATGGCTTCTGTGTTCATCCCTATATAACATAATCTGTGTCCTTTATTTCTGAACCTCTGGAAGAGGCTAGATGTCAGGTCCCACAAAGATTCTTACATGGATCACTCACCACAAGCAAAAACCAGACCAGCAAATAAAGTAGGGGAAAAAAAAAGTAAGTCAGCATTTTAAGCAAACCTATTTGTTTTCCGAGCTCTTGATTTTCCAAAAATGCCAGGGTACTCCTGGCAAAACAATCCACTAGCCCAGCAGTGAGCCAGTCATTCGGTTGGAAACATGTCATTCTTCCCACTGGGTCTGGAGATCCTGAAGCCAGGCCAAAATATCCGGTCCCTCCTGCCAGGTTAGGGAAGCTTGACACAGTAGAAACAAAAGCACTAGGAGATTGATTTAATTTTGAATTTTTCAGAAGTTGACTAGAGTCCCAAAGGAAAAGCCTGCATGAAAAAATAACCGAATAAACACATAAGTAAGCAAACAAACATGTGCTACACAGGCAAATAATAGCACCAGGACTGAAGCCAGTCTGGGTTGTTTCAAAATTTTCCCATAGAGAAATAGGTATTAGGGCCTACAGAAGAGAGACTTTGCTCCAAGGGGTTTGGTATCACTGTGTTTTATAGCAACAATTCTCAACCTCTTGGTCACCCTACCAGCTAAGGGATGCAGTATACTGGTGGCAGTAACTTGGCAGTAGTTGTCTAGGAAGATGCACCCTTGTTAGAAAATGCATTATCTTCCTTCCTTCCTTCCTTCCTTCCTTCCTTCCTTCCTTCCTTCCTTCCTTCCTTCCTTCCTTCCTTCCCTTCTTCCTTCCCTCCTTCCCTCCTTCCCTCCCTCCTTCCCTCCCCCCCCATCACCCAGGCTGGAGTGCAGTCACGTGATCATATTTCACTGTAACCTTGAATTCCTGAGCTCAGGTGATCCTCTCACCCCTGCCTGATCACTCCTGAAAGGCCAGATTGGTGTTGAAATTAATTCCTCACAATGCATAAAGAAAAACAGGTAGAGAAGAAAATATCAGCCTAAAATGTAAAAGCAAAAATATCTCTATTTCAAAGTATGTTTAAAATGCCATTTTCTGAACAGAAGTCATACAGAAAATAATGAGGCAGTGAGCAAAAGAAAATTTTGCAAATTTGATTGTTAGGCAGAATAAAGACCTAAATGACTTTTCCTTTATCGGCCTAAATTATTTACTCTGGTATGTGAATAGCAATCAGCCCTTGCTTCCAAAGGGCAAAGTTATAATCAAATCATTCCCCAGAAATAAAAATGCACCTGTTCAACCTTGATCTGTTTTGGAAGTTTAAAAATCGGTGACAGGAATGGGGTCAGCTACGTGCCTTGGCTGCCTTGGATTGTTTGAATGATAACTTTGAAAATGAATATGCTATTTCAGAGGTAGAGACCTTTACAAGCTACTTCCCTCACGTTTCTCTCCAGCACCTTGTGTTAAGTTCCTCATGCTGGAGGTGCGTGGTGAGCATTCCTTCCAGTCCGATGGGCTCAGGCGCTAAAAACTTGGGCAGTGGGTTTGAAAATAGGAAGAAGGGTGGTCAATCCACTGATGCGTCTCAGAAGAGGCACTCACAGTCCTCAGCTGTCATCCCAGAGGCATTCTTCAGGGAAATGTTTTGAAATGTCATTGAAAACCATATGATTTTATAACTGAAAAGTTATATGTAAATTTACAAAAGGAGAGTATCAGTCAAGGTCCAGCTACAGAAAAGAGAAAACATCAAGCTGTTTTAAACGGACAAAAAAATGACTAGGAGGAATTAGGTGCTCACAAAATCATCCAAGGGCTGGAGGAGCATTCCGGGAAGGATCCCTAGAACCAAACCACAGGGCTGGTCTCATCCACAGCTTCAGCCTCACAGAAAGCCCGGACATGTAAGTTCGCCGTTCAGCCTCCATGTCACAGGAATGCACACTGCAAAGAGATTGCTGGGTGCCTATCCACCGTCTACACCACACGTACCGGGTAAAAGCAAGATGAGAGGAGAATTACCAGGCAGAGCCATACTCAGGAGGCATTTGGGGCAACTAGTGGAGAAAAGTCTACAGCAAAGCGGGAAACAGACCCGTCTCCCAGAGCACAGACCCCAGCAGCCTGCGCAAGGCCTTGGTACACGGTATTGTGTGTAAGGGGGCGTTTCTCTGGCCTCCTGGCTAACAATGTAGCCAGCTCCCTTTGTTTCAGGTGAGCAGTGATTATGGGAAGAAGACCAAGGAATTGAAACTATTGTTTTGATGGGTTCTACTTGCAGGGGAATGAAATATGATCTGGAAATTTCCTGACTGCCTGCAATAGCTTATAGCAAGTCTGGGGCCTTCTAGGTAAATTTGTAATCCTATTATTAGCGGAAATATCTTCTGCCCACCCACCACTCCCACCCCTGCCCCAGCATCTCACAGCGTTGGCTTAATAGTCAGAGACCAAAGCAAAGCCCAGGACTGTCCTGGTGCTGCGTGGTGGAGCAGTTCCAGTTAAGGGTACGACCAGCTCTTGCCTTCGCTGGGAAGCAGTTGGTTGGATTTGGGGATTTTGTCCTTTATTCTGGAACCTGCTTGTTGCCCTTGAATTAGGTGTTCTTGGGTTGACCCCATGACCATCACCATGTTAGCATCCCACCTAGAACTTCCTTCCATTGTCTCCCACCTCAGCCTTAATTTATTTCTCCCATCTCTGCACTGTAATAACCCTGGTTTGATATGTTATCTCAGGTTACTTTACAGTGCATTGTATTTTAACAGGGGCTTCTCATCCAAGGGAAATGCCTGATAATGGGAAATCAGGCTCCTTGGGAGAACCTGAGGCAAAGAGGTGGAAGTGTTCGGTGGTGAAGGGGGCCTTTAGGTAAAGTCCAGATCTCGCCAGGCACTGGGCAGGAGACAAGCAACCTCCCTCTGCTAGGAGTGCTCAGTGCTGTCCGCCTGCTCGTTCTCTCTGGTCCCCTATGCTCTGGACCCTGTCTGCTCCTACTCTTGGTACCTGCCAAGGCATCACTGTTCCACCACCAACTCTGAGAGCTCTTAGCCTCTTGACCTAGGGTAGCCACTCATTGCAATCCAGGGTCCCCGGCGTGCTCTAGGTATGAACACCTGTCGGGGAAGGGCAGTTTTGGGCAGAGTTAATAGTTGGGATATAGTACAGACACTACAAGGCCACAGCTGACCCCATGGGGAGCTCTGAAGTTCAGGTGGCCCTGCAGAGTTGTCCCAAGTTTGGGGACATACTCTAGTATGGACCAGCCATTGGGCGTCCTTGGGTGAGGCTGCTCTCTTTCACCAAGGGCAATTCCCAGCAAGAACTGACATCTGAGGTCTGGTGGCTGGCAGCATGCCCAGCAGCTGGGGGGACTCTGTCTTCCAGTCCCGAGCAGCATGGCTCCGAGTCCACTAGTTCCTTGCAATCCTGTGCTCCTTGGCCCACCTCTGACCCCCAAACCCTGCAGGAGCCAGAGGCCAGTGGACAATGAGAACACCCCTTGGGAGTTGCTGTCCCTTCATTTCCTCTGCAAGCATTCACTGCATGCAGTGGAACCACTGCAGCAAATGTGCATTTAAGGTAAGCTGATTCAACAACATGGGCCCTGAAAGAAAAAGGAAAAAATAATAATTTAAATAAAGCTAAAAAATGGCTTTTACATATATTCTGTTCATATTGTACATTTCAGATTAAATCTTTCTTTTCCCCTATTATTCTATAAGGATGTATACACAAGCCCATATGTGCTGTGCTACATGGATGATTTAAGGCTGCCATCCCCAACCCCGGGGCCTTGGACCAGTACCGGCCCGTGGCCTGTTAGGAACCGGGCTGCACAGCAGGAGGTGAGCAGCGGGTGAGTGAGCAAAGCTTCATCTGTATTTGCAGCCGCTCCCATCACTCACGTCACCGCCTGAGCCCCGCCTCCTGCCAGATCAGCAGGGTGCATCAGATTCTCATAGGAGTGTGAACCCTGCTGCAAACTGTGCACGTGAGGGATCCAGGTTGCACGCTCCTTACGAGACTCATACCTGGTGATCCGAAGTGGAGCTGAGGTGGTGATGCTGACACTGGGGAGCGGCTGCAAATACAGATGATCATTAGCAGAGAGGTTTGACTGCACAGTAAATGTGATAATGCACTTGAATCATCCAGAAACCATCCCCCCGCCCCTAGGTCCGTGGAAAAATTGTCTTCCATGAAACCAGTCCCTGGTGCCAAAAAGGTTGGGGACCACTGATTTAAGGGATTTTTGAGGGTTTTACTCTACGTGATTTTTACCTTCCGGCTGGCATTGGCATCTAAGCCCCACGTGTGAGTCCGCTGTGCCTACCTGTGTGCGGCTCTGTGGAGAAGGGAAAGATGTACTCATTCTAGTGGAGACCCCAGGTGATTACAGACTCATGGGGGAGAAAGGCAGAGGCACACTCAGCATGTGGTGGCAATGGACTTGGTGGCAGAAGGGAGTCCTCCTGAAGGTCCGTTCTTCCTGTCTGTCCCACAGCTGCTGCCTGGCGAGTCCCCATTACTCACCGCTGCTGAAGCTGCCAGCCAGCTGCCTGGGGAATCCTCCTAAAACACTCGGCCTTGTTTCAAATCCTCCAGGAGCTCCCCACAGCTTTGGGGATAAGACTCAGACTCTAAGCTCCCGGCTCAGGATTCAACTGCTCTGCCAGCCGGGCACGCCCTTCTAGCTGATGTGCCACTCTTTAACCCACCCCCTTGGCTCCAGCCCAAATGCCTTCCCCGAACATGTCAAGTGGGTTCACATCTCCGTGTCTTTGCACATGCTCGTCACGCTGCCTGGAACACCCCTTCCCACCTGCTCTATCCAGGCCAAGGCTTCTCAGCCTCCTCGCTGTTGCCAGGTGGGGCTGCAGAGTCCTTCGTATGGGGACTGTCCTGTGTATTGGGGGATGTTTAGCAGCAACCCTGGCCTCTACCCATGAGCTGCCAGAAGCCCCTCCCAGTTGTGACAACTTAAAATATCTCCAGACATTGCCAAATGTCCCTGCGGTGGCAGACCCATTCCGGTTGAGAACCACCAGCCAAGGCGATGCTGTCAGAGCTTGGTTGGAACATTCCCTCCCGCGGCACCTTCCCCAGCCTCCATGTCTGATGCGGAGGCCCATCCTTTGTGTTCCAGTAGCTCCCAGTACTCACTCCAATCAAAGCCCTTACCCTGGGCTTCCATTTGTTGGTTTACTTATATTATTTCCCCATTTGACCCCTCAAGGACAGGAGTCCTGTTTTATTATATTTATTCTTGAAACCTCAGGACTCGGAATAGGAGCTGGCACATAGAAGATGCAGTGTCTCTATTTGTTGGGCAAATGAACAAACAAGTGTGTCAACAGAAGAGGTGACTCCTGAGCTGAGACTTGAAAAACTGGGGCATGCTTATAGCTCTGAGCCATATGAACACTGGATTTGACTATCAGAACTGCAGACAAATGTACATAACTGTTTGGAGTTCAGACTAAATGGTGGTTATCAGTTAAAAGGCTTTGTCTAAAAGTAACAGAAAACCCAACTTAACTCAAACTGGCTTAAAACATAAAGGGACTGTGCCATTTACAGTAAATCCAGGTGTGGTTTGGCAGGGCCCCAGCCGGTTCCTCTGTGTTGTGCAGCACTGTGGTCCCTTGCACATTGGCTTCATCCACAGCTTGGCTCTCTCTAGTAAGAAATGGCTGCAGTGGCCCCAGGCCTTACACCTACATCTGCGCTGAGCAGTGCAAGAGAGAATTTCTCTCTTCCCAACCTTGAAACAAGGCTTATAAGTTGTACTCTGACTGAGCCCTCATAGGTCAAGTGCGTGCCCTGTTATCAATCACGGTAGCAATAGAGAGTGGTGGGCGACACTGATTTACTTAACACAGTCAGGCCTCATCGATGGAGCTGGCGCAGGATTGGTCCCACTCAGACCCCCTGGCTAAGTCCCAGGGAGAGGAGGGGGTCGACGCTGAGGCCACCACAGTACCCGCTGCTTGAGGAACACTGTGGCTGGGCTTTTTAAGGAGCAAACCCAGCATACTTCTCAGTGCCGCTCTTCCCTGCAGGCTCAGCCTCTCGTCTTGGGTTGCCCTCCACAAAGGGAGAGGTCACCGTGGTGTCACGCCAATGACTACTACTCACTGTGGGCTCGGGAAGCCCAAGCTACAGTTGGAGGTTTGTGTTTTGGAGGCAGATAGAATGACACAGAGGGGTTTTGTGCCTCTGTCTGGTTTTGTTCAAGAGCTGAAAGAGCAGATTTGAGTTGATGTTGGGAGAGCCTCTTTCATCATGGAATAGTGCTGACTCACGGGACAGAGCCTCCCAGTCTCGCAGCGCCAGCTCGGCTAAGAAGATGAGAAAAAGCAGGTGATGATTGACCTCGAAAGCAAAAAGCAAATTAGCATCCCACGGGGGAGAGACATTCTTAACAGGTTTACTTTCAGGTTGATGTTTTTGAAGGTATTTTTAATTGGTTGATGGTGGCTTATATATTGTTCTCATGGGCAGTACCATGTGGTGCTGTGCTCACAGCCTCTGGGGCTGGGCAGCGTACTAGCTGCGTGGATTTGGGCTGCCTACACACCCGTTTGCACTTTAGATTCCTCGTCTGCAAAATGGGGATACGAAGGCACCTACCTTGTAGGGTCGTGAGAATGAAATGAGTTATGTAAAGCATGTAGAAAGCAGGCAGTGAACATTAGCTATTATAACTGGCTAACAGATTCCATGAGGGAGAAGGTGATACTCTTTTTTGTCTTTCTTTTCCATTCTAGCACTTTAGACATCTCAGAACTGCTCTGAATTACACCACACACCAAAGAGAGGATTGTACCCCTCCAAGGGTGCCTTTCTCCAGCATAACAGGACTGGAGCTGGGCTTTGTAAAGGGTGCCCAAGACCTTTCCCCATGGCCTCAGCACTAGGCCATGCTTCCAGAGGTGACCTCTGAGGTCACACTGTCCCGAACACAGGGTAGGCCAGTGGTCGTAACTCAAGGTAAATGGGATCCTGTGACTGCCCAGTGATTGACACCAGTCCGTGGAGAGCAGCAGGTTATGGGGAAGGTTATGGAGCTGGCTCCTGAGACTCCTGCTACAGGAGGAAGACACTTTGCTTTGGGAACACTGAGTGATGCTGAGAACATTGAAGCACTTTCCTTTGACTGTCCTGTCTTCATAGTCTCGGTGTGATTACGGGTCACTCTTTGGAAGATTTAAAAAAAAAAAAAAGGAGAGGATGTCCCTCCTTGCTTAGAAGTCTACGAGAGACCCTATACCCTATAATGTCTTTTCTGCTCACCTGAAACACAGAAATAGCATGCTGTCTTCATAGCCCCATAGCCTTGGAGTAATTGTGGGCCATACATTGGAAGGCCATCAGAATGAAATTTGGAATTTTGCTGGGATTTTTTGAAAGAATTCCATTTGCACACCTTTGTAGAAGAGAAGTCATCAAACCATTATTTCAAACCCCCCTGCCTGTACTGAGGGGTACCAGTCTCACTTTATCTTTGCAGAAGCTTTTGAGATGCAAGCTCAGTAGGAAATTGCTGTAGGTCTCTCTGCTCCTGTACCGTGATGGTCTTCTCCCCACGGTGAAGTGAGAACTCCCTGACGTTTGGTTTCCAGAAGCAACTTTCTAAACACATCTCTGCTTCCTTGGTGACAGGCAGCACTTGCAATGGGACTGCTACAGCCAGAGCAGGCATTAGATGGAAAGAAGCGGCACTGTTTTGTGTGGCCTATAGGACCTTGATTGGTAGAAAGAAAACGGACATGGAGCCAGATTGATTTTATCGTGGCCAGATGGCCTCGAAATTTATCTTGCCGACACCCTGACTTGGTCTTTGGGCCCTTGTCATGAAGTTGCAGGATATGTTCAGAATCTGTCCTCCTTGTGTGATGGTGCTGTGATTGGCACTGAGCGGAAAATCGGGGCCTTGGGGCAAGTTTCGGAGAGGATCTTCAAATTCTCGTGTTCCAGAAATGAAGTGCCAGGGTGAGGCAGAGTTAGGCTGTACACACTTGTGTGTCCTGGAAAGTACGGCCTTGTACTTTGGGGCTCATAACTCAAGGAATTCTAGAATAAATGGCCATAGGAGCCCTTCATCCCTCCTCTCTAATGCTATTCTGGATAGTACTGTCTAATTCATTTTAGACCCATGGAAATGTCCTTTACTGTTGAAGACTTTTTTGCTTCTTTTGAGACAGAGTCTCACTCTGCTGCACAGGCTGGAGTACAATGGTGTCCTCATAGCTCACAGCATCCTCAAACTCCTGGGCCCAAGTGCTCCTCCTGCCTCAGCCTCCCAAATAGCTGGGACTGCAGGTGCATGCCAGAACAGATGGCTAATTTTTTGGTAGAGACAGGGAGGGGTCTCACTATTGCCCAGGCTGGTCTTGAACTCCTAGCCACAAGCGATCCTCCCACCTCAGCCTCCCAAAGTGCCAGGATTACAGGTGTGAGCCACCGCACCCAGCTTGTTGAAGACTTTTGAGCAGAAATTCTCCAGGCTTTTAAGATTGACTTCTACTCTTTCATTCAATGAGTATTTATTAATATTAATATCCTGCTGTGTGCCATTGTGGGTTGTAGCAGGTAACCTGACCAAAGCCCTGCCCTCACGGAGTTTACATTTTAGTAGAGGGAGCAAACAGTAAACACCAAGTACAAAGACGTGCAGCACAATGTCAGAAATGCTATGGAGAAGTGTCACACAGGGCAAGGCAAGGGAGACTAACAGAAGCTGCTCTTAATAGCTTGGCCAGGGTAGCACTCTCTAGGGAGCTGACTTTTGAGCAGAGACCTAAAATGAGAGCACCAGGCCCCCAGGGGAAGGGCATCTGGGCAGAAGGAACAGCAAGCAGAAGGCCCCAGAGGAAGATCCATGCTTGGAGAGCTCAGAGAGCATCCAGGAGACCTGTGTAGCGTGAGTCCTCTTCTTGGTAAAGGGTGTCAGCTTCGACTCCTTCCTTTCTTCACTCCCACATCTAATCTATCAGCAAATCCTGTCCGTTCTCGTCCAAAATATATCTCGAACTCATCCACATCTTTGTCCACAGCCACCCTGATCCAAGGCCCTGCCATCTATTCGTGCCTGGATTACTGCAAGAGCCTGCCCGTAAATTCTAATCACATTTCTTCCCTGCTTAAAATTCTTCAGTAGTTTCCCACTGCCCTTTCGAAACAGTCCAACCTTCTTACCATGCCTTTACGACCCTGTGTGATCTGGCCTCTGCCTGCCTCTCCCGTCCCATCTCCAGACAGCTGGGGCTTGGGCCAGAAGGTGCATGTATTAGTTTGCTAGGGCACCATCTGGGTGGCTCAGACAACAAAGATTTATTTCCTCACAGTCCGGAAGCCAGAAGTCCTAGATCAAGGTGTTGGCCGGATTGGTTCCTTCTCGTGGCCAGGAGGGAAGGATCTGTTCCAGGCCTCTCTCCTTGGTTCATAGATGGCCTTCTCTTCACATCTTCTTCCCTCTGTGCATGTCTGTGTCCAAATTTCCTCTTCTTAGAAGGATGTCAGTCATTTTGGATTAGGGGCCCACTCTAATGACCTCATTTTAACTTAGTGACATCTGTAAAGACCTTTCTCCAAATACAGCCACATTCGGAGACACTGGGAGTTAGGACTTCAACATATAAATTTCGAGGGCGATGCAATTTATCCCATAACTGTTCTTTCTCTTTCTCAAGTACTATAAGCTCTTTCCTGCCTCAGGGCTTTTTCACAAGCTTTTTTATGATCATCACATGGCCAACCCCTTTCTCTTCCTTCAGGTGTCAAAAAAATGTCACCTCCTTAGAGAAGCCTTCTCTGATCATTCCCATCGAGCTAGCCATGTTGCCCCAACCCATGTCGTTGCTTTCATTATGGCAAAATTGACATATGGTAAAATGCACAGATCTTTAGTGTACAATTTGATGAGCTATGAAAAGTGTGTGTACCCTTGTAACTTACCAGTCCAATCAAAATATAGAACATTTTTATCACCCCCAGAAAATTCCCTCACTTTTCCTTTCAGTCCGTCTTCAACTGCCCCCCATAGGGAACTGCTTTTCTGGTATCTGTTACCATAATAGGTGTACCTGTCCTTAAACTTCACATAAATGGAATTATTCAGAATGTGCCCTTTTGTGTCTGACTTCTTTCACTCAAGATTCATCTATGTTGTTGCATGTATCAGTGGTTTATTCTTTTTTATTACTGAGTACTATTCCGTTGTATAAATATAGTACTATTTATTTATTCATCATCCTATTGTTGGACATTTGGGTTGTTTCCAGTTTGGAGTTAGTTAGAAAAAAAAACCCTGCTATTTTCATATAAGTATGTTATTAACATATGTTTTATTTATCTTGGATAAATATGTAGGAGTAGAATTTCTGCATCATAGAGTAGGTATATTTTAACTTTTTAAGAAACCACAGTCAGATTTTCAAAGTATATGCACTATTTTCCCTCCCACCAGCAGTATGGTAGTTCTAGTTCGACTCTTTAACCTCACCAGCATTTCTTGTTATGAATCTTTTTAATTTTAGCTATTCCACTGAATGCGAAACGATTTCCCTTATTTCTAAGGATGCTGAGCACCTTTCCCTGTATTTATTGGGCATTTATGTATCTCCTTTTGTGAAGGTGTCTTTTCAAGGTTTTTGCCCAATTTTTAAATGGAGTTGTTTGGTTTTTTTGTTATTC
>RJWJ010007663.1:0-56554 GCA_004363605.1 Indri indri | reverse complement strand
CTTCCTTCCTTCCTTCCTTCCTTCCTTCCTTCCTTCCTTCCTTCCTTCCTTTTCTTCCTTCCTTCCTTCCTTCCTTCCTTCTTTCCTTCCTTCCTGTCTTCCCTCCCTCCCACCCTCACTTTCTTTCTTTCTTTTTCTTACTTTTCTTTCTTTCTTTTCTTCCTTCCTTCCTTTTCCTTCCTTCCCTCCCTTCTTCCCTCCTTCCTTCCTTCCTTTCTTCCTTTCTTTCTATGGTTTCCTGTCCCCTTCTATACCTTATAATTTTTTGTTGAAAACTGGATATTTTGAATATTATAACATGGTAAACCTGTAAATTAGATTCTCCCTTCCTTGGGGTTTGCTGTTGTTGACTGTTAAAGGCTGAAGTCATCTATTTATTTAGTGACTTTCCAAACTATTTTTGCAAAGGCTGTATTTCTTGTCATGTGTGATCACTGAAGTCTCTGTTCTATGATCTCAGCTATCAGCTAGTAACTTGACAGCTGACAAATATTTTCTTAAATGCCTGGAGCAAAACAAAACAAACACCCTCAAAATCCAAAACAAACAAACAAACCAAAAAACAAAACAACAAACAAACAAACAAACAAACAAAATCACTCCCCCCGTCTTTGCAGATTTGTTCTTGGCTGGGTTGCTTGTTCAACACTAAACCAGGCTTCATACAACTCTGGTGCATGCTTTACCTCCTGCTTTTGTGCAATTCATGGATTAGCCAGAGGCGCAAGCCTGTGTTTCTCTCAGGTATTTTCTGAATGTGTATCTGGCCCTGGACACATGCATTGCCCTCTGGCTTCCCTGGTATATATGGTGGCCCTTCAGTGACTTTATTCCCCCAAGACTCTTCCTCCTCAGCCTCCTCCCTAGGCTTTTGCGTCTGTCTGCTACTTGCCCCATCCGCCATTGCTTGCCCTGGGCAGTTCTGGAGAGCATGTGCCTTTAAGTGCTTTTGATAGATGCTGCCACTATTGGAAAGCTGCTCCAGCCTTAGGGGGCAAAAGGAAGCTTATCTTCTGTGCCAGTCCTTCAGGGAATAGCCAGAGAGGTCAAAATTTATGCACACAGATTTTTGAAAATAAAGTCTATAATGTCTCACCAGTAACATGTGCTGCCGTCCATACAGCCACCACTGAGCTGGAGCATGAGGGCTGGTAGACAGGTGAGCAACAATAACAAGTGCTTTCTTACTGAAACTCACCAAACTCTTTCTTTTCCTCATAACTCACCTGTAAGTTTTGTTTGTATTGAAGAGTTCCAAAAAAGTTGATTTGATCAGTTTTTGCCAGCTTAATGGTTGGTTCAGTTAAGGCATTGATTCTTTGAGCTTCCAACTCCTCCAGTTTTCATGACATCACAGTTCAATTCAATGAGGAAAAAAAAAAAGACTTTTCAATAATGGTGCTAAGATATCTGGATGTCTACATGCAAAAAAAATGAAGTTGAAACTTATCTCACACCAAATGTAAAACTTGAACAAAGACCTCATATAAGAGCTAAAACTATAAAATTCTTAGAAAAAAACAGGGATAAATCTTGGAGAGCTTGGATTTGGCAATGGATTCTTAGATATGATGCAAAAACCACATGCAACAAAAGAAAAAAATAGACAAATGCAAATTAAAAAAAATGAAACACTTTTATATTTAAATGAGTGTTGTCACAAAAAAGAAAGACAATCCACAAAAGGAGATATTTTCAAATCGTATGTCTTTTTTTTTTTTTGAGACAGAATCTTGCTCTGTTGCCTGGGCTAGAGTGCCTTGGCGTCAGCCTAGCTGATAGCAACCTCAAATTCCTGGGCTTAAGCAATCCTTCTGCCTCAGCATCCCAAGTAGCTGGGACTACAGGCATGCACCACTTTGCCCCGCTAATTTTTTCTATATATTTTTAGTTGTCTAGCTAATTTCCTTCTGTTTTTAGTAGAGACGGGGTCTCGCTCTTGCTCAGGCTGGTCTCGAACTCCTGACCTCAAGAGATCCTCCCACCTCGTCCTCCCAGAGAGCAAATCATGTGTCTTATGAGGGACTTATTGCAGAATATGTAAAGAACTCTTAGAAATCAATGATAAAAAGACAAATAACACTATTAAAAATTGAGCAAAGGATCTAAATACACAGTTCTTAAAGAAAAATATACAAATGGCCAACAAGATACAAATGTTACATAAAAGATGCTCAACATTTTTTAGTCTGGAGGGAAATGCAAATAAAAACTACAATGAGATATCATATCACATTTCCATTGTGATTAGAAGATGACTATAATTAAAAACCACCCCAAATAGCAAATGTTGGTAGAATGTAGAGAAATTAGAATTCTCAAACATTACTGGTGAAATGTAAATGGTGGAGCCACTTTGGAATACAGTCTGGTAGTTCCTCAGAAAGCTAAACATATGGTTACCATTTGACACACCAATTCAACTCCTTGTTACATACCCAAGACAAGTAAAAACATGTCCACACAAAACTTGGGCACAAATATTTATAGCATTATTCACAGTAGCCAAAAGGTGAAAACAACCTTAATTTCCATCAACTGATAATGGGATAAACAAAATGTGCTATTCCAGGCAATGGAATATTACCTGAACATACATAGGCATGATGCTGTAATGCACGCTACAATATGGATGAACCTTGAAAACATTATGCTAAGTGAAAGAAGTGAGTCACAAAGACTGTGGTTTATATGACTCCATTTATATGAAATGTCTGGAATAGGATAATATATAAAGACAGAAAAAAGATGAGTAGCGGCCAAACCTCGATGAGAAGATAAGATTGGGAGGTAAAAGCCAAAGTTGTAGAGGGATTTATTTCAGGGCCAGGAAAATAAAATATGAATTGTGCTGATGGTTGTACAAGTCTGTGAATACACTAAAAACCATTGAATTCTATACTTTAAGTGGGTGAATTGTATGCTATGTGAATTATAACTCAATAAAGCTGTTACGAAAAATTTTATCAACCATTCAATAAATTAGGAAACCATGAGTCCATACTGATGTAAATGAAGGAATGGATAAATTCATAGTTTGATGAGGAATGGACATTTCATAATCTCAAAGAACTTCCACAGAACTGATTCAGAAAACTCATCCTTACAATCGATTCTGTTCCCTCTGAACCACTTCCAGTACCCAAATCTCTACCAGCCAGATCAGTCTTCTCCAGAGAAACAGAACCAAGGGGATAGATAGATATATACTACTTAATAACTATTAGTGTATTATATGCACATATAAAGAGATCTATTTCAAGAAATTGGCTCCTGTGATCGTGGGGGTTGGCAAGTTCAAAATCTACAGGGCAGGTCAGCAGGCTGGAAACTCTGGCAGGAGTGGGTGCCGCACTCTGAGGCAGACTTTCTTCTTTCTCAGTTTTTGTTCTTATTGAATGAGTCCCAGCCACATTATTGAGGTAATCTCCTTTACTTAAAGATTTTAGATGTTAACCACATCTACAAAATAACTTCACAGCAACACCGAGATTAGTGTTTGATTAAATAACTGGGTACTAGAGACTAGCCAAGCTGGCACATAAAACTAACCCATCTTCTACAAAATACTTATGAATTATAGAAAAAGGGATTAAGTTCAAAGTGGACCCTGACAGATCCCACAACATCAGTAAATGTAGACATAAAAAATGTGCTACCTTATAGAATACAATGAGAAACATACAACATTATTTCTGGAACATCCCTGACGAAGAAGAATAAACTGAAAATAATCAGAAAAAAAAAATAAGCAAAACCCCAATTCAACAAGTTTCCATGAAACAAAGTGTCTTTAATCTTCAAAATTGTCAGGGTCATGAAAGTTAAATAATATGTCTGACTCTTCAGTGTGACTTGGCAATTCTGTCTACTGCCCTGACACATCCTTGTGATCATGTAAGTAGATTGTAAGGAATCTTATTCTTTCAGGACAACAGCTCAGATTTCTATCTGAGAAGGAGACAGCAATGATTGGAAGTTACAATTTGACTCTTTGAAGGTAGAGAATTTCTTCACCAAAGACCATTATGTAGGGTGTGGTCTGCGTCACTAACAGATGCCCTTTCAAGTTGTCTTTTCATTCCCATGTAGCACAAATGGTACTCATTGATGACTCCATAATTTTTAAACTCATCTTCTGTTAGTTTGACATGCTCATAAGCTATGTTTTTCCGTTATTAAAGATTTAAGTTGTAAAAGTTTGAAACTTTATTAGAGCAAATTGAAATTTGTGTCTATGGCAATATCGCTGTTTATCATTTGTGCTTCCATGAACTCTAAGTTGCAAAGGATGTGATGTTGGCTTTATCACAGGTCTGGGCATACAAAAGTAGAATTGTGTTACATGTGAATATCATCTTCCATGTGTATTGCTATAGAGAAGATGTTGAGAATTGACCTAACAAATGATAAATTAACCTAAAGGATCTCGAAATTGGCTACTCATTCATGTTAAATGAAATAGTAAACAAGATTAAATTATTAACAGAGAAATTATAGGCTGAACAAATAAATAAGACTAAAAGCTTTGGCAATGTTTTATATGCCAAATAACAATAGGAACACTGTAAGTTTTAAAAACTTTTGATGTAAATAACTCAGACTAGCTCCAGAGCATCTTATGTGCTCAAAAGAAGCAGGAAAATTATGTACGAAACAGAAGATAAACAGAAGCTTGCCCCATGAAACTCCTTCACAGGTTTACCAGGAACACAGGATTCTTCTGATGTTATCCTTGTCTTCAGTCATAAAACTGCCTCTTCTTCTACTGTATTCTCCTCTATCTTCTCCTACCCGTCAATTCTTTTGTGTGTGATTTTAATTTTTGAAAGGTTACAATTTACCATTTAGTATGCTTCCCTGAGTAAGCATTTGAAAAAAATGTAATCAGCTCTAATTAGGAGGTTCTGTGGCAGGATTCTTGGTACACAAGTCCCCATTAAAGCTAATGTGAGTAGTTGATGGCTCACAGAAGGGATCTAAAGTTGTTGCCGATTTTAAAAATGTATAAGTTTATTTATTGTTTATCAGTTGATCCATCCCATCCAACCTCCCAAGAGGAGCCTCTGCAAAGGATAAGGTGACAGAGTAGCAAATGGTTATGGGTGAGCTCTTTTCCATAGACCCTTCTGTCACATTTAATACCAAAGTGCAATTAATACATCTTTAATATGAGCATACACATCACTAAATGAGAGCAGCTGTGAAACCTGAGTAAATTGCACATTCTCCTGAGGCTTGTATTCACTCTCAAAATGTCAAGATGTACTCAGTCATGAGCAAAGTAACTAAGCTTCAAATGAGTTGGACAGAGTGCTCTTAAGAATAAAGAGTTTAGATATAAAAGAGTTTAAATAGCACAGTTGTTCTGATTATGATCTCTGCATAGACAGAAAAACAAACTCGAAAAGTACTAGATGACTACATAAAGTATGGGAATGTTATTAACTGAAGAATGCCATGAGAATTTATTAATGTCAGTGGGATAAAGTTAAAGGTAAATTGAAGGTGAATAATATTTTTCTTTCCTTTCTATTTTCTGACAATTAATATAGAATTTATTATCACTGACAATTTCTCTTCATGCATGTTCATTTTGGTCAAATTAACGTCTAAATAAATCTAATCATTAACTCATAATTAGAGCAAATATCAGCATAAATCTTCATAACGGAAAACCTTGAAGATGATACTGGAAATATTTACAAGTTAAGAATGTAACATGTTTATCTTTCTTAAACAAAAATACTGTATATCTAATATAGCTTCAAATCTTAATTGCCTTTAAGTTATTCTGTGGGGAGGGTAAATTAACTGGAATTTTATTTGGATGGATGTAGGCTGACAAATTTAATTACTTTTTCATTCACTTATTTTTATTTTTGTGTGTATATGCAAAGCTACTGTTATATATTGGTGGATTTTTCAATATTGCTCATACAAAATGTCATGTCTTTATCTGCATATATTAAACCAAGTTGACAAAAAAAAATCCATGAACTTAAAAGATTAAAATAGTCCTTTAAGACTGTATTATCACTCTTGATGATCAAAACTCCACATGAGAAATTCCTTGAAGTCACTGTAATACTTCATGTACCATAAATTAAGCCAGCCAGATTTCTATTTGGTCTTCCACTCTAAAGAACTAGATACAGTCTCAGCCTTTAGTTTAGAACAATTGGCATCCGATTCAAAATCCCTACATCTTGTTTTTGTTCCACACTACCCTCCTAAGTATAAGCTAAACCTACACAAACCTGTTCTTGATATCAAACCCTTTCCGTCTTCCAACATTTATAGTCCCCATGTCCTTGGAGCTACATGATGAGGTGGCAGCCTGCGGAATCGGGATGTACTCCCACCCAAAATTTAGTTTGGATGTCAAAACTGATGAAGCCACATACGTACCAAGAGGGTATGAAAGGGTTTATTACTTACATAATAACGCTTTCTGGGGAAAAAGTAAGGCTGGCTTCCCAAGCTGGTCCCAATTGGCTTGAGAGGAGGGGTTTTATTGTGGTTCAGGCTGGTATGAGCATTCCTGCACACGCGTGAGCAGGAGCTTGCAGAGTTTGAATCTCACACAGGTGCTTATGGAGCACTTAGGCTTTCTTATCAACTTTCCCAGATGCGGTGCACAGGATGAAAGGGGAGAGGTGAGGCTTAAGAGCTCTCAGCGGTCAAAAGCAAAAATAAGGAGTTAGCTCCTGCATTACCCATGGAAAAGGTGACGTCCCCTCTGTTGTGTCTGGGGGACTCCAGGGTGTTTCATGGTGGCCACTTCAAAGGTATGGAAATTTCTATTCCCTTTCTCTGCACAAGCAAGCTTTCTCCATGTGTATCTGGGCTCTGTAACAGTGGATACTAGTGGGTTATTTAACTGTCTCTGTGAGAGAGCTACCTAGCTGTTTCCTTCCACAGAACAACTTCACAGTGTTTTATAGATTTAGTTAAATCAATAAGGGATGCTGTGAGTGAAGAGATATTGAGGTATTGTGTAAGGTCAGCAAAAAACCAATTTGGCTCAAGTCTTAGCAGTGTCCCCGTTTCCCACTATGTACAATAATTTCATAAATACTGTCCCAGGTGTGCATATGTGAGCTTGAGTACTACTGTCTTAACCCCTTGTGACAGTGCAGGATTTTCAAATAATTTCTCATATTCAATTTCACCTTGATGAGTAGAATGGCATATGTTTAGACTGCTGAACTTGACTGCTATTGCTACCACTATTTTCTAACATTTGGTTGTTCAGGGGACTCCATGTCTAACCTAAACCAATACAATAAGATATTCTTGTTCCCCATTAGTTGCATTTTAAAGCAATCACAGCTTTTCCATATTGAAACCTCTTTGGCATTATAAATAGAATGAATTAGAGAAAACCTTATCTGTAATCATATTCTGTAATAAAAATTTAAATTGTATCAATCAGAGATAATTTCTCAATTCTGGAATCCTTTTCTCTAGAATTTATCTCCTCTAAATACTTTTCGTTAATGCATCTCCTGATATAAATTGAAAATGATGGAGGTAAGAAGCAGATGCTGCCACACAGGTGCAGATTTAAAATGTTTCTTTTTTGTGCTATAGATTATTTGCAGTCATTCACACAGGATAACCATTTGTAAGTGAGGTCTATGGGCCCACCCCCTGCAATTAATTTAACATGGGTGTGTTTTTGGCTTTAGCGTTTTTCTGCAGGCTACTTAAATGGGATGTTTGTATGACCCTCAAATATGGTGCAGAATTTAATCCCTATTAAACATGATCACAATTGTTTATATAGAAGAGAATTTTCCTACCATCTCAGAGTTTTCTCACTTTTGCTCAATTATCAGCACGTTTGCAAAGCAAAAGATAAATCAAGAAATTCTGTAACATTAGTCACGTAATCACACAGACTAATTGCTTTCCCAGCAACATTTAAAAACAGCTGGCAGTGTAGCCTCTCTACCCATGGATTATCCCAGAACATAGAATTAGAGCAGGAAGAGACCTTGAGAGAACACTGGTGCGATTCCCTGGTCCTTCAGGAAGGCCTGCAACTAAATTATCCTAGACAGAGGCACATTTGTCCTAATTTTAAGGAGCTCCAGGGACAGAGCTCTCACAACTTACTATTTTGAATAGAGAGAAATGCTTTCTTACACTTAAACAATCTCTCCCGTTAGAGTCCAAGTCTGTTCATCTGTTTCTGGCCATTGTTTGAGATGGAGAAGGGCCTCCCCAACAGTTCTTATGTCACCTACTCTGTCCACACATCAATTCCTTCCTCATGGAAGTTTTGTTTTGCTTTGTTTTCCAAAATTTTTTAAATACCTTAAACACTTAAATTTCTGTGACAACTCTCTCATCTTTCTAGAATCTATCTACAATCCTCTTCAGATCTCTAATCTATAAATGCATATCGTTTTCTAGTAGGGTTCTAACCAGTGCTGGGGGTGGGGAGGTCTATACCTTGGATGATATTTCTTTCCTCCATGTAGGCATTCTTTTTTGTTTCCCAAACAATATATATATTTTTTATTTTTAAATTCTTTTTTAAAAAATTTCTGCATATTATGGGGATACAAATGTTTAGGTTACGTTGCCCTTGCTCCCCCTCCCCCCAATCAGATATTCAAGCATGTCCATCCCCCATATGGCAGGCATCACACTCATTATGTATGTATATACCCATCCCCTCCTCCCCCCTCCCATCTGCCTGATGCCGGATGAATGTTATTCCTATATGTGCACTTAGGTGTTGATTGGTTAAAACCAATTTGCTGGTGAGTACGTGTGGTGCTTATTTTCCCGTTCTTGGAATACTTCACTTAGTAGAATGGGTTCCAGCTCTATCCAGGAAAATACAAGAGGTGCTATATCACCATTGTTTCTTATGGCTGAATAGTACTCCATGGTATGCATGTAGGCATTCTTTATTTTCACATAGTTTGGGCATATGTGGAATATTTGATAGGTGTGTTCTTGAAACTTTGTAATGTAAATTCTTAAAATTTAAGTTATATCTGAATCCATTATCTCCCTTCTATTCTTAGCACATCAGCAGTGTATGATTCCCTCTGCACATTTTCACTACTGATTTTATTACCTAATGAACACTTTTTTCCCATACCCTAAATGATACAAACGTTTCTGGGTAAAAACTTTACAGTGTAAAGGTGCCACTCAGCAAATATTATACCTACAGCATTTTATAAATCTTAGAGATTAGGCCATCTAAGGTATACAGATATGTTAATTTAAAATTTCTTACTTTTTATTGTGATAAAATATACATGACAGAAATCTTACCATTTTAATCATTTTAAGTGTATAGTTCAGTGGCATTAAGTACATTCACATTGTCGTACAACCATCACCACCATCCATCTCCAGAACTTTTTCATCATCACAAACTGAAACTCTGTACACATTAAACAATAACTCCTAATTCCCTCTCTCCTAGTCTCTGGCAATTCTACTTTTTGTCTCTATAAATTTCAATTCTAAGTGTCTCGTATAAATAACATTGTGCAATATTCATCTTTTTAGGTCTATCTTATTTCACTTAGCATGATGTCTTCAAAGTTTCTTCCTTTTTATTTGTTTCAGCTTTTGAAAGTAATAGCCAGAAGGTGCAGCCTGAATAAAAGAAAATGCTGAGAAGGGAACTCTGGATTCCTCCGGATGTCCAGCTAGTCTGGGAAGGTTTCCGGAATTAGACTGATCTGCAGAATGCTGTGCTGATTGTGATGTAAAAGAATAGGTCTGTAGCTTGTGTCTTGGGATTCAAAGGATAAATTTGTATCAAGAAAGTTCTGACTAACTGAAAGTGTAGGCAGTAATTTCGAAAGCAACATAACAATTCTAAATATTTATGCACCTAACTGAGGTGCATCTGGATCCATAAAGCAAATCCTACTTGATCTAAACAAAATGATAAATGGCAACATGGTAATAGCAGGGGGCTTGAACATCTGTCTAACAGAACAAGACAGATCCTCTAAACAGAAAACAAACAAAGAAATAATGGACTTAAACAGAACTCTAGAACAAATGGGCCTGACTGACATTTATAGAATGTTCTACCCCCAAACCACTGAATATATGTTTTTCTCATCAGCTAATGGGACATTCTCTAAGATTGACCATATCCTAGGCCATAAAGCATGTCTCAACAAATTTAAAAATATAAAAATTATACCGTGCATCTTCTCAGACCACACTGGAATAAAATTAGAATTTAACTCCAACAGAAACTCTAATCTCTACACAAAGTCATGAAGACTAAATGACCTTCTGCTGAATGATTATTGGGTTAAGGAGGAAATTAAGATGGAAATCAAAAGATTCTTTGAACTAAATGATAAAGGAGACACAAGTTATCAAAATCTTTGGGACCCAGATAAAGCAGTCCTGAGAGGAAAATTTATATCCATAAATGTCTACATTGAAAAGACAGAAAGATCACAAATCAACAATCTAATGAATCATCTCAAAGAACTGGAAAAGGATGAGCAAACCAACCCCACAGCCAGCAGAAGAAAAGAAATAACAAAGATCAGAGAAGAACTAAATGAAATCTGTAACAAAAAAACTATATGGAAGATTAATAAAACAAAGAGTTGGTTCTTTGAAAAAATAAACAAAATTGACAAACCTCTTGCTAGATTAATAAGAAGCAGAAAAGAAAGGATTCTAATAAGCTCCATCAGGAATGAAAAAGGAGAAATTACAACTGATATCACAGGAATACAAAAAAATCACCTATGAATACTATAAAAACCTCTATGCACATAAACTTGAAATTGTGGAGGAAATGGAAAAATTCTTAGAAACACACAGTCTCCCTAAGCTCAATCAGGAGGAAATAGAATTCCTGAACAGATCACTATCAAGTACTGAAATTAAAACAGTAATGAAAAACCTTCCTAAAAAGAAAAGTCCCAGACCAGGTGATTTGACACCTGAATTTTACCAGACCTACAAAGAAGAACTGGTGCCTATCCTGCAAAAAATATTCCACAACATCAAGGAAGAAGGAATCCACCCACAAATGTTTTATGAAGCCAATATCACTCTGATACCAAAACCAGGAAAGGACACAACAAAAAAAGAAAACTACAGACCAATATCCCTTATGAATATAGATGCAACAATTCTCAAAAAAAAAAAAAAATCCTAGCAAACCGAATTCAGGTACTTATCAAAAAAATAGTCCATCACAACCAAGTGGGCTTCATCCTAGAGATGCAGGGATGGTTCAACATATGCAAATCTATAAACATAATTCACCACATAAATAGAAGCAAAAACAAAGACCATATGATCCTCTCAATACACACAGAAAAAGCATTTGACAAAATTCGGCACCATTTTATGATAAGAATGCTTAACAAAACAGGCATAGATGGGACTTACCTAAAAATGATACAAGTTATATAAGACAAACCCACAGCCAACATCGTACTGAATGGGGAAAAATTGAAAGCATTCCTGTTTAGAACTGGAACCAGACAAGGATGCCTTCTATCACCACTTCTATTCAACATAGTGCTAGAAGTCCTACCCAGAGCAATCAGACAAGAGAAGAAAATCAAGGGCATCCAAATGGGGGCAGAAGTGGTCAAACTATCCCTCTTTGCTAATGATATGATCTTCTATCTAGAAAATCCCCTAAGATTCTGCCATGAGACTACTGAAATTGATAAACAAATTCAGAAAAAGGTCAGGTTACAAAATCAATGTATAGAATCAGTAGCATTCCTATATGCCAATATCAGTCAAACTGAGAACCAAATGAAAGACTCAATACCCTTCACAATAGCAACAAAGAAAATAAAATACCTAGGAATATATTTAACTGAGGAGGTAAAAGACCTCTACAGGGAGAATTATAAAACACTTAGGAGGAAATAGCAGAGGACATATATAGACGGAAAACCATACCATGCTCGTGGGTCAGCAGAATCAACATTATTAAAATGTCTATACTACCCAAAGTGATCTACAGATTCCATACAATCCTTATTAAAATACCAACATCATTTTTCACAGATCTAGGAAAAATAATTCTACACTTTGTATGGAACCAGACAAGACTCCGTATAGAAAAACAATCTTAAGCAAAAAGAAAAAAATTGGAGGGCCTCAATTTACCAGACTTCAAGCTATACTAAAAGGCTATAGTAACTAAAATAGCATGGTACTGGCACAAGAACAGAGACACAGACCAATGGAACAGAACTGAGAACCCATATATAAAACCATCCTCCTATAGCCATCTAATCTTTTGTAAAGCAGACAAAAACATAAACTGGGGAAAAGAATCCTTATTCATTAAATGGTACTGGGAAAACTGGATAGTCACATATAGAAGACTGAAACAGGATCCACACCTCTCACCTCTCACAAAAATCAACTCATGGTGGGTAACAGACTTAAACCTAAGGCATGAAACCACAAGAATTCTAGAAGAAAATGTTGGAAAAACTCTTATAGACATTGGCATAGGGAAAGAATGTATAAAGAAGATCCTGAAGGCAATCACAGCAACAAAAAGAATAAATAAATGGGACCCAATCAAATTAAAAAGCTTCTGTATAGCCAAAGAAACTATGGTGAGAGCAAACAGACAACCTACAGAATAGGAGAAAATATCCACATGTTACACATCTGATAAAGGGCTGATAACAAGAATCTATATAGAACTCAGGAAAATCAGTCAGAAAAAAAATCAAACAACCATATCAAAAATTGGGAAAAGGACATGAACAGAGACTTTTCAAAAGAACATAGACTAATGGCCAAAAAATATGTGAAAAATGCTCAACATCTTTAATCATCAGGAAAATGCAAATCAAAACCACAATGAGATATCACTTAACTCCAGTGAGAATGGCCTTTATCTAAAAGTCCCCAAACAGTTAATCTTGGTATGGATGTGGAGAGATAGGAACACTCATATAGTGCTGGTGGGGCTGGAAACTAGCACAACCTCTGTGGAAAGTAATATGAAGATACCTCAAAGAGCTACAAGTAGAACTACCATTTAATTCAGCAATCCCATTACTGGGCATCTACCCGAAGGAAAAAAAGAAATTCTATAAAAAAGACATTTACACTCGAATGTTTATAGCGGCACAATTCACAATTGCAAAGATGTGGAAACAACCCAGTTGCCCATCAGTACATGAATGGATTAATAAAATGTTGGATATGTATACCATGAAGTTCTACTCAGCCACAAAAGACAATGGTGATATAGTACCTCTTGTGTTATCCTGGATAGAGTTGGAGGAGCCCGTTCTGCTAAATGAAGTATCACAATAATGGAAAAACAAGCACCACATGTACTCACTATCTAATTGGTATTATCTGATCAACACTTAGGTGCATATACAGTAGTAACATTCACTGGGTGCTGGGCAGGTGGGAGGGTGGAGGAGAGGATGGGTATATTCACACTTAATGGGTACAGTACTCACCATCTGGGGGACAGACACTCTTAAAGCTCTGACTCGGGTAGGGCAAAGGGAATATACATAACCTAAACATTTGTACCCCCCTAATATGCTGAAATTAAAAAAAATAAAAAATTAATAATAAAAAGAAAAGAAGCCCATAAAAAGCAATAGTACTCCTCCCCTCCCCCAATATTAGTAGCATTATAACCTTGAAAAAAATTTTTTAAGTGGCAAATCATGGAATAGAGCTGAAAATGGGCCCATCATCAGAATCCTACAGAGGCAGGTAGGAGCTGATCAGGCAGAGCTGCCCATAGCAATGTGGAGTTCTCCATATCTCAATGAAGACTTTCACTTCCATCATTATATGCAAAAGATTACTGTTTGTTTCCTTGGAAATATCCTCGAACATGTCTTTTCATGACACCAAATACATACTAGGTGGTTGCCTCTGGGATGGCATGCGTGAATAATGGATATTCTCTCATAGATTTCAATGTGCAGAGAGAATAAAATGTGAAGCTACAGGCAGTTCCTCTTTTATGTGTAGTGTTTTTCTGTTTGTTTGTTTTTGCTCCATTTTTCATGAGGGCACCATTTTAAGGATCAGAAAACTGAATCTGTCCCATCTGAAAGGACAGCAGCTAGAGGGATCAAACAGAAGACATAAAATTTCTGCTCCAAGTTCTGTTAATGAATCATCCAGAGAACATCAGCTAGTCAGTTTACTCCCATCTTTTCTTAGACAGTTTGTAATGTTAGCTATTTTTTTACTTTATCTATTTGTAACATGTTGACACTGCAGGTGCTTTTACTGCATGGGTGTTGGAACTTCTTCAGAGGCAGGAATTTTGTCTTCAACCTAAAGATATTATTTTAATCCAAAAATCATAATGTGTATATGTAGGATCTATTCTGGAATGATGGTCTATATGAAGTATTATGATTTACTCTAAAAGGAAAATTTCCAGTGTTCACTTTGAGGTTACAATTAAACTTTACAGTTAGGGACTATAAAGGATCCTAGAGCTGACCTAAATTTCAGGAGAGCTGCAGTTAAAACATTTTAGGCCATTTCCAAATCCCAAAGCATTGAGACTATGGCTAGAATCTCAGTTCCTCACTTCCTGCTTGTGATACTAATATTAGTAGATAATGCTACTAAAATGATTTATTTGAAGTGGTAACTCATGGATTAGAGCCAAAAATGGGGTGATGATCAGAATTCAACACTGGCTAGGATAGCTCCTTAGCATTTGCTATGATTATATAAGTGGACTCTCATGTACAAATCAAATACATAGTTAAAAGTTTTTAATGTTTACTTTTGCCCATTCTGCTTTTTATTGTGAACTTCATATGGTGGCTTTAGAAATTCTGATAAAATTAATATATATAGAAATGCACAGAATATCAATGTACAATTTGATGTTTTGATGCATTTATATAACAGAATAACCACCCCTTCTGTGAAGATACAGAACACGTTCATTACCCCAAAATATTCTTCATATTCTATTCCCGTAAGTCCCTATTCCCCATAGGGAAAAACTGTTCTAATTTTCAAGATGATTAGTTAATTAGCTTTGTCTGTTCTTGAGTCTGTCATAAATGGAATCACACAGTATGAATTTTATGTTTGGCTTTTTCATACAGCATAATATTTTGTGGCTCTATTCTGTTGTGCTGTTGCTATGGGTTTAAATGTGTCCTTTCCAAAATTCGGGTGTTAAAACATGATGGTCAATGTGATAGTATTAAGAAGTGGGCCTTTTCAGAGGTGATTTGGCCATGAGGTTTCTCTCTCATGAATGGGTTTAAGGCCCTTATAAAGAGGGTTCACACAGCATTTGGTTCTCTTGACCTTATGCCTGATACCATGAGAGGACACAGGGTTCCTCCCCTCCAGAGGATGCAGAAACAGGTACCATTTATGAAGCAGAGAGCAACCCTCACAGGACAATCAAACCTGCTGATGCCTTGCTCTTGGACACCCAGCCTCCAAAATTGTGAGAAATACATGTTTGTTATTTATAAATTACCCAGCCTCAGATATTTTGTTATAGCAGCATAAATCGACTAAGACAAATGTGTATCATATAGCTCATTATTTCTTTTTGAATAGATTCTAATGTGTGAACACACCCCAGTTTGTCTATCCATTGTCAAAATCATTGACATTTGCTTCATCTTTGAGCCTACGATCCATATAAAATTGTTTAAAAATTTATTTTGATGGAGTTTCAAATTTATTATAAAATGGAAGATAGTACAAAGAACTGTCATATACTCTTTAATCAAATTCAGCAATTGCTGTGGAGAAAAGGGAACAATTGCATACTGTTGATAAGAATGTAAATTAGTACAGCCATTATGGAAAACAGTATGGAGGTTCTTCAAAATATTAAAAAAGGAACTACCATAAGATCCAGCAATTGCACTAAATTTAGCAATTGTTTATATTTTATTTATTTTAACATTCTCTCTTCTCGCTCCATATATACAGGTACATATATATGTATATATATTTATATGTATCAAGGATAAGATAGAAACTATATATACATGTACATATATAAATTTAAAAATGAAATGGTATATGTATATAATTATATATAGACCCCCAAATAAGTAAGATGAAATGTATGTGTGTATATATATGCATATTTTTATATATGTATTAGGGTTCTCCAGAGAAACAGAACTAATAGGATATATGAATACAGATATACAAAAGGAATTTGATTAGGGATTTAGCTGATGTGATTATAGAGGACAAGAAGTTTCACATGATAAATTATATTTTATAATTTGAAACTATTTCTCTTTAAAAGACATTATTAATAAAAGGAAAAGAAAAGCAACAACTGGGAGAAAAAATTTACAAAAATATAGGTGGTAGCAAACTTGTATCTACAATAATCAAAGAACATGAAACTCTGGCAAATCAATAATAGAAGACAAAACATACAATTTAAAAAATAGGTAAAATATTTGGGCAGACTTCATTGAACAGGATGCAGGAATGGCAAAAAAGTGGGTAAAAATTATTCTATTTTTAGTCATTAGGAAATTATTATTATTCCTATGACAGCTTTATTAAGGTATACTTCACATACCATACAATTCATGCTTTTATAGTGTACAGTTCACTGGTTTTTAGTATATTCACTAGGTTGTGCAGCTATCACCATAGTCAACTTTACAACATTTTTGCCACCTCATAAAGAAACTCTATACTCTACAGCTTTTATCCCTCTACCCTCCCATCCTCCCTAGACTTAAGTAACCATGAATCTGCTTTCTGTTTTTATAGATTTGTCTATTCTGAATATTTCATATAAGTCAGTCATATTATATGTGGTTTTTTGTTACTGGCTTCCTTCAGTTGGTGTACTGTTTTCAAGGTTCATCCATGTTGGAGTAAATGATACTACATTGTATAGATATGCCTCATTTTTTAATCCATTCATCAGTTGATGGACATATGAATTGTTTCCACTTTTTGGCTGTTATGAATAATGCAGCTATATACAGTAATGTATAAATTTTTCTATAGGCATGGTGTTCCTTTTCTCTCGGTAATAGACCTAGGTGTGGGATTGCTGGGTGATATGGTGATTTTATGTTTAACATTTGAGAAATTACCAGACTATTTTTCAAAGTGGCTGATTATTTTACATTCTTACCAACAATGTACAACAGTCTGACTTTTCACGTCCTCACCAACATTTATAATCATCTGTCTTTTTGATTGCGGTCATCCTACTGGTTGTGAAGTGGTAGCTCATTGTAGTTTTGATTTGCATTTGCATTTGTAAAGGTTCTTTATATATTCTAGTTGCCAGTCCCTCATCAGATCTATGATCTGTAAATATCTTTTCTTATATTGTTGGTTGGCTTTTCATTTTCTTGATGGTATCATTTGAAGCACGAAAGTCTTACATTTTGATGAAGTCTAATTTATCTGTTTTTCCTTTTGTTGTTCATTGTTTGGTATTATCTTTAAGAATCCATTGCCAAATTTGAGGTCATGAAAAATAAACTCTATGTTTTCTTCTAAGAATTTTTTAGTTTTATCTCTTAAATTTAAGCCTTTGTTCAATTTTGAGCTGATTTTTATATATCATGTAAGATAAGGGTCCAACTTCATTCTTTTGCATGTGGATATTCAGTTGTCCTAGTACCACTTGTTGAAAAAGTCATGAAGTATTATCATATGTAATAACAAATAGGTATGATTTTCTGACATATTCTTAAAGATTTTTTCCACCTATGGCCTTGAAAGATACCATCAATAATTTTCTTTTCTGTCTCTCTCAATGTTTTCTTTCTTTCTTTCTTTTTTTTTTTTTTGAGACAGAGTCTCACTGTGTTGCCTGGGCTAGAGTGCTGTGATGTCATCCTAGCTCACAGCAACCTCAAACTCCTGGGCTCAAGCAATCCTTCTGCCTCAGCCTCCTGAGTAGCTGGGACTACAGGCATGCACCACCATGCCCGGCTAATTTTTTCTATATGTTTTTAGTTGTCCGATTAATTTCTTTCTATTTTTAGTAGAGATGGGGTCTTGCTCTTGCTCAGGCTGGTCTCGAACTCCTGAGCTCAAGCAATCCACCCGCCTTGGCCTCCTAGAGTGCTAGGATTACAGGCATGAGCCACCGCGCCCAGCCTCAATGTTTTCATACCAGCGCAATGCTGGTCTCTTAAATGAACAAGTAAAAGTTTTTCTATTTCTTTGAAAGATTTTGTGAAGAACTGGTACAAGTTCTCCTTTCCTGAGAATATTCACCAAGAAACTTCTCTGGTCTTGAAATTTTCTGAGTGGGAATATTTATAATTATGAATCCAACTATTTAATAGATATTCAGCTATTCATATTTTTCTACTTCCTCACTCATGAGCTTGAAAAAATATATTCTTTTAGAATTTGTCTATTTCATTTAAGCTGTTGAACTTAATAAAATGAAATTGTTCATGATATTTCTTTATTTTCATTTTGATGTTTAGAATCTGTAGTAATGTCTGCTCTTTCATTCCTGACATTAGTAATTTTTATCTTCTTTTTGGGCGACCTAATTTTTAAAAGGCCAATATGAAGAGCATTAACTTCATGGCCAATGCATGTTTCAAAGGTTTGGTTTTATTTTATTTTGTTTTCTGTGCTTCCTGGAGATTTTGGGATTAGATTAAGATAAGTAGTTAGCACAATCATTTACTATTACAGATGTCCAGAATCAAAATCTCCCTTTCCTGATGGAACTTTAACAAGAGCATCATCCTGTTGATTTCATTTACATGGCTGGCTTTGTACGTAGCTCAATCTCAGCACTCTGAGAAGCACCTCCATCAGCACAATGCTGCCCTCATCTCTGCATTTGTCTCCAACATTAGACGTGTTAACAGCTAATAATAAAACTTGGGGAGGACAATCTATACTGAAATAGGCTACAAGTGATAGACATCTTTACTAGAATTGAATTGATTAGATCCTTTCTTTTTTATTATTTCAAAATATTACAGGGGTCCAAATGTTCTTGGTTACATGGATCACTTTTTCTATGCTTGAGTCGGGGTTGTAAGTGTGCCCATCACCCAGATAATGTTCATTGTACCTGTTAGGTAGGTTTTCATCTATCTCCTCCTCCCCTTCCCCTCTGCTTGATTTCCACTGAGTTTTACTTCCCTCTGTGTACACGTGTGCTCATCGGTTAGTTCCAGTTTAATAGAGAATACATGTGGTGTTTGTTTTCCATTCTTGAGATATTTCACTTAGGATAATGGTCTCCAGTTCCATCCAAATTGTTGCTAAAGGGCTTAATTCATCTTTCTTCATGGCTGAGTAGTATTGCATAGTATTTTATACATACACTACATTATGTTAATCCACTCCTGAGTGAATAGGCACTTGGGTTGATTCCACATGAGATCCTTTCTTGAGAGCAAATTCATGCAGAGGAACAGTTGGGCAAAGAGACTGACTAGGAGAAAGTCCTACTTAGGGGAGAGGGAAGGGTGGTAACACAAAGAATAAAAGTCTCAAACAAGAGCACACAAACCTCAAACACAGCACAATTTTCTAGGACTGGTCCTTCCAGATGAACTTAGTTATTCCCACTTAGAATAAACTGTCAATATCCTCTCTGTGGTAGGTGAGATAATGACTACCCAAAGATGTTCAAGTTCTAATCCCCAGTTCCAGCAGATACATAATATGAAAAAATGGAATTAAGGTGCCAATCAGATGACTTCAAAATGGAGATATTATCTTTTATTTTCTGGTTGGATCCAAAGGGTCCTTTAAAGTGAAAGAGAGAGGTGAAAGAGGAGGCCAGAGTGATACAATATGAAAAGAACTTGACCCACTGCTGCTGGCTTTGAAAATGAAGGAAGGGGCCACAAGTCAAGGAATGTGGAAAGTCCTCTAGAAATTGGAAAAGGCAAGAGGAGGGATTGTCCCTGGAGCCTCCAGAAGGAACACAGCCCTATAGACACTTTGATTTTAGCCCAATGAGACCCATTTTGGACTTCTCATCTCCAGAATTGTAAAATAGTGAGTTTGTGTGTTTTATGCCACTAGTATTTGTTCCAGCAGCAATAGGAAATGAATACATGACCCAAAACAATTTAAAGTACAAACTATTATTTTTCTACATGTAGTTATTATAGAAATAATTGAAAATTCATATTTGTCTTCATGATCCAGACATGAATATGCATTTCAGTTCTAACAAAAATGAAATGCAAAGGGAAGTTCAACGATAAATGGCAACATGGTAAAGGTGCAAAAGCAGAAGGATGGAAAACGCCTGGGTTCTTGATGATATGTCTGAGCCAAAGAACTAATCCTGAGTCCCTCTATCGTCAGGCTTCCTGTAAATATACTGTGAATATTCTATGTTTAGTAGAGTTTAGTAGAGTTTAGCCACTGTTTAGTGGAGTTTCTTATCACTTATAGCTTAAAGATATTTATTATCTCTCTACAGACTTCAAACTTCATTGTAAGTCCCTCTTTCCTTTCAAATACTATTTTCTTGGCCCAGAATGTCCTTTCCCTTAATCTTTACATATCCCAAAATATTGAAAGGTCTATTTTAATTGCAATTTTGTTGTGAGATTTTTCCTCCTCTATCCAGTCCGAAAGAATCTATCCCTCTTCTGAATACTCATAACTATTTTGTATAATTCTCCTTTCGCATACTTAAAGGAATTTATGTAAATATTCTGTATCCCACTGTTAGACAGTAGACAAGTAAGGACAGAATCTATGTATAAATTATATCCAGTACCTAATACAATGCTTTATCTGTAGCAATTGCTCCATAAAGATTGATTCAATAAAAATGCCCTAAGATGGTATGTTTAAAAATGTCTCTATATAAGCAAGACTAGTAATAGAAGGAAAATAGATAATATGATATTTAGGAAAATTATAATAATGAAGATATTTCTGTTGAAAGAGTCAAAATCAGAAGAACCAGGTAAAGCTAGGTGAGATATTTTTTCAATGGTGGGCCCAGGTCTCATGGTAATCTGGTAATTATATTATGCTTCTGTTCCTTGGATGCTTAAAGTGCTTAGATAAGAAACTGCAATCACTCTTGTATTTCATTAATAGCTCATAGATCAAAAATACCAAACACAAGATGATTTTTGTACAGTCAGGGACACATGATACATACAATAAAGGAAGAGAACATATGGTCCATAGCAATAAATGAAAGTGGCAGATGAAGGATGAGAAGAATGAAGGCCACAAATCTCACTGGATGGGGCCCTTTGCTAGGACAGATGGTGTGATGGGTACTCAAGGCTACTCGGATGAAATGAAGCAGAGCCAGGAGGATGCACTACAAAGTGAGATGTAAATCAAATAAATGTCTTTCTCCTTCTAAACTCAATATTGTGGCAAAATCTTCTTAAATTTTCCCATTCCATTTCATCCCCTATAATGTTTGATCAACATTTCATTCCCTTCATACAAAGTTTATTATGTGCAGTATGATTTTGAATACATATAGTTATTTGTTATTATATTAGTCTTCTACTAGCTTACTTTTCTTTCCTTGTTTCTTGGTGTCATTGCTCTCATCAATAAGACTACGAACCAACCAGAGATAGAAACTATTGGCTAATCACTGGTAGAAAGCCTCCTTCTCCCCAAACCTAGTGTAGAATTCTGTCTACTATGAGTGAAAAACTGAATTATGAAGAAACCTTTTTGTAAAACTTATCTGATTACCAGGATCTAACAAGACGGCATGGACTCATTTCTCCCTGCACCTCCTTGGTAAAGTACAAATATAAACACTGGAAATAATGCAAGAGACAGCCAAAGCAGAACTTTGAAAGGTGGTAAGAGGAAGAACAATTTGGGACCACAGGACTGAAGAAGAATTCCCATCATAAAATAAATGATCTGGCCTAGAACTTCCCCACCCTGACCCAGCAACAGAAGGTAGCCCACATTGGCTCATTCCCCCCACCCCCCAGGTAGAATGAGAGTCCTTCCTGCAACACCAGAGGAGCCCAGCACCACCAGAAAGGGGGATTCTCAAAGCCCTGCTAACAATGAGTAGCAGAGGATGCTGTTTACTCCTCTCCCCAGTGAGATATATGGGACGGTGCATGCAGCAGTTGCAAGACAGATTTTACCCCAACAAGAGATCAGAACAGGGAAACTTCTTGATCTTGGCATCTGTGAGCCAGGTCTGGGATTCCTCTACTCAACTGAGAGACTCCGGGTTACCTGGCCCTGGAAAACCTCTTTTGTCCCTTCATGAAGCACCAGCCAGGACCACTGGGAGCCCCAGCAACAACAGATAATCTAAGCAGACCAAAATAATACTAAAAAGTTTCTGAAAATTAAAAAGTAGTTCTAGACCCACATGCTAGGTCTAAAAATGGTGACTGCTTGCTAAAATAAGAGATTTAAATAGGACTTAGAGTCTCCTAATAGACAAAATGGCCACGATACAAGAGAAAATCACCCATCATACCAAAAATCAGGAAAATCAAATTTGAATGAGAAAAGACAATTAACTCACACCAACACCACAATGAATCATATGTTGGAATTATATGATGAGCATTTTAAAGCAATCATAAAAATGCTTCAACAATCAATAACAAATGCTCCTGAAACAAATAAAAATAGAACACTTAAGCAAAGAAATAAAAGTTATAAAAAAAACCTGAATGGAAGTTATAGAACTAAAAATACAATAACTGAAATTAAAAAACAATCTTACTAGGTGGGCATAATAGTCGAGTAGAAATGACAAGAGAACAGAATTAGTGAATTTGAGGCCAAAGCAATAAAATTTACCCAATCTGAACAGCACATAAAAAAAAAAAAAAACCCAGCACTTCTCCTCTCCAAAATAAACAGTCTCAGGGCTCTGTAGGACAATAACAAAAGATCTAACATTCTCATGATCAGAATATCAGAAAAGAGAAAACACATGAGTAGGACTGAAAGAGTATTTAAAGAAATAATTGCTGAAACTTTCCAAACTTGGCAAAAGACATAAATCTCTATATTCAAGCAGCTGAGCAAATCCCCAAAACAATAAACCAAAAGAAATTTATGCCAAGACACATCCTAATTAAAATTTTAAAAACAAAATATACAGCCTTATCCAATATGGCAGTTCTCCAGCAGGGGGGATGAGCGTGCTTCCAGATCCCCATTTCTTAGCACCCCACCATACTCTCCTGTTGGGTATGTCCTAGATATCAGCCTGGGCAAATAATTTATGAAGAAGACCCCAATGGCAATCACAGCAACAACAAAAATTAATAAATGGATCTGATTACATTAAACAGCTTCTGCACAGCCAAAGAAACAACAGAGTGAATAGACAACCTACAGAATGGGAGAAAATATTTATATGCTACACATCTGATAAAGGGTTAATAACCAGAATCTACAAAGAACTCAAGCAAATCATCAAGAAAAAATCAAACAACCCCATTAAAAAGTGGGCAAAAGACATGAACAGAAGCTTTTCAAAAGAAGATAGACAGATGGCCAATAACCACATGAAAAAGGCTCACCATCTCTAATCATCAGGGAATTGCAAATCAAAAACACTATGAGATATCAACTAGTCCCAGTGAGAATGGCTTTTATCAAAAAGGCCCAAACCAATAGATGGTGGCATGGATGCAGAAAGGAACACTTATACACTGTCAGTGGGAATGCAAACTACTACAACTTCTATGGAAATTAGTATGGAGATTTCTCAAAGAACTAAAAGTAGATATACCATTTGATCCAACAATACTACTACTGGATATTTACCCAAAGGAAAAAAGTTATTTTATCAAAAAGACACTTGCACTTGAATGTTTATTGCAATACAATTCACAATTGCAAAGATGTGGAATCAATCCAAGTGCTCATCAATTCATGAGTGGATTCATATGTACATATACACCATGAAGTACTAGTCGGCCATAAAAATTGAATTAATACTTTTTGTAACAATTTGAATAGACCTGGAGACCCTTATTCTAAGTGAAGTACCACAAGAATGGGGGGAAAAAAAACACCATATGTACTCATTATTAAATTGGAACTAACCAAACCGCACTCATGTGCACAGATGGAAGTAAAACTCAATGGAAATCAAGCAGGTGGGAGGGGGGTAGGAAGAGATAGGTGAAATCATATCTAATGAGTACACAATGTACACTATCTGAGTGGTAAGCACCCTTATAACTAATCTCGAACAGTACAAAAGCAATCCATGTAACCAAATTGAGCCTCTGTAATATTCTAAAATTAAAAAAAAAAAAGAGAGAAAAAGTCTTGAATGCAGCCAGAGAGAAATGGCACATTACTCATTGGGAAACATTAATTCAAATGATAGCAGGTTTTTCTTCTGAAGTTATTGAGGCCATAAGGAAGTACACATTTTTCAAGTTCTGAGACAAGAACTGTCAACTATGAACTGTGTATGTGATAAAACTATTCTTATGGAATAAATGGGAAATAAAGACATTCTTAGATGGCGAAAATCCCAAAGAATTTGTCACTAGCAGACCTACCCTCAAAACTGGATAAAAGAAATTTCTTCAGACAGAAAGAATCTTTGAAAGGTAAAAATCTAGGAACATGAGGAAGGAGGAAGGAAGAAGTAGGAGACTTAAATAAATACAATAGATTATCCTTTCCCTCATAGTTTTATAAATTAATTTGATAATTGAATAAAAATCATCATCACACCATCTGATACTCAAGACAATGATATTTAAATGTGGGCATGAAAAAGGGACCTAAAAGGAAGTAAGCCTCCCACACTCCACTAGAAGTGAAAAAATACCGATCACCAATAGGATTGTGATGCTGCATATGTATATTGTAATACCCAGTACAACTACTACAAAAGCTATACAAATAAACCCACTCAAAGCATAAATAAGTCAAGATGGAATTCTACAAAATTTCTAAATAACCCACAGGAATATAATAAAATGAAATCAGATGAATAAGATACAGAGAAAAATAACAGAAAACAATTAATGAAATGGCAGACTTAAGCTCTAGCGTAGCAATAATTACCTTAAATTTAAATTATCTAAATTCACCTGTTAAAAGACAGAGATTAGCAGAGTAGATTAAAAAAAATGACCTGACTATATACTATTTACAAGAAAGTCACTTCGAATCCAAAACATAGGTAGGTTGACAATAAATGATGGAAAAAGACATGCCATGGCAATATTATATATTATATTTTAATTATATAAATCACATATCTATGTTAAGAACCTATTAAAGGTCTGAATGATAGTAGAGAAAGGGGAGCAAATCAGTGTGCTCAACTGAATTTAGGTAGGAAATTTACCTCCAGTGCTGTTGAATTTAACAGTCATATATAAACACATTGTCTCATTGGGTCCTCCAAACAGATCTGTGGAATAAGCATGTCTGATTGGCTGTTTCTAGCTAACAAGGTGCCCAGGCAATATTACAGGTTGGTGTTATAGGTGCCATGGCTACTTTGAGAGTGGCCAAGATTTCATATGTGGAGCAAAGGGAAGTTTTCCTTCTCTCAAAAATCAGACCCTGCAGGGTTGAGGGTAAGAGGTGGGCAAGAGGAAAAGTGATGCCTTAGGAAATTGGCAACAAAGAGGTTAAACTGAGAAAACACAATTTGGAAGGCTTGACCTGGCTTTGCCTTGAAAGATGAATTTTGAGCAAAGAGTAAGTCCCATTTGTGAGACTTTGGAAGAGAAACCCAAGGAAAGAAAGAACGCTATTAAGAGTTCAGTTGATAGGGTTGAGAGGACTCCCATTTTGTCAAAAATGAGATGAAGTAACTTGCTGGAAGTCACACCATAATTGGTAGAGTTGAGATTGGAATCTAGGGCACTTTCCTCAATGTCATGTGACTTTGAATTTGAAGGTAGGCCTCCTAGGGAGTATGGCATAAGAAAAATTATTCCATGGAAGTAGTGATGTATCACCTTCTTTCAGCAAGCCCAATCAATGAAGTTGTAACTGAGACGTTGATCTCAGCTGAGCCTGTCTTATACATGAAAAGATAGATATATTTTTAGCGCTTTTTGTGCTATGGAGTTGAAACCTGGCATTTTCTGATACCAGTGTGAGCCAAAAGAATCTCTTCACTCTCATCACCACTCTACCCTACCCTCTTCTTTCATGGGTATCTCTGCAAGTTATTCCATTTTTCACACTTGGAATGGGAAGTCTAGTACAAGCATCATGACTTTTGAAAATTATAGTGAGTTTTTAATCTGCTGCATAATTTGTGTCAACAGTGTACATGTAAGAAGTAGCACACAGGAAGAAAGAGTCCTATTAATACTGTATCCATCATCTAATTAGTGGCCAATTCATCTCCCCACCAAAAAAGAAAAGACGAGAAATACTTTGTCAGGCTTATGGTTCTCATGTGGTGGACTATAATTTTAACATTATTGAGGAGGGTAATAACACTGACAGCATTCAGGAAAAGGTCTGGTATGGTGTATTTTTATAAAACAGTAAAGGATGTCTTAGCATGGGCATGAGCTCCAGAGATGGCATGAACTGTAGTGATAAGCATTATCTAATCCTTAGTGTCAATTATCTCTACCTGATTTTAAATTCCATGTGACTTGGCAAGAATATAAAGGTGACCAGGGGAAAAATAGTGGAAAATACTTATATTATTTACATATTAAGCATCTACTGAGTTACTGCTGTGTGCACAGAACTAGACAGTTGCTGAGGCAGTGATTGCAGGGGTTTTAAATATGTCTCACTGAGTATGTAATTCATGATCCAGAAGAAGCATTTTATGCTTTGTTCACATGCAAGACTCAAGGCAAAACTCTTCATCCAGCTGGACTTTGATCCACATTATCCAAGATTACTAAAATCTTCTAATGTGAAACCAGTAGACTCAAAATAGCAGTGTCTTCAAACCAACCATACACTTTAATTATCTGTATTCATCAGATCACATAAACAGTATGTTCATAACTAAAAATATTTTTCTATAAAAATAAAAATCAGTCATTTATCTAAAAGCTAACCCCTGTTGGTAGATATTATAGTATTATCGTTTCACTTTGCTTTGGTCAAATGAATAGAATAGATGCTCGCAACCCATTACACAATACATATTGGTGAGAAAATGCAGGAAAGGAGAAAGAGAAATTGGGAAGAAAATGGACGTCATAATTTCAAGAAGGAAACAGAATTTTGACCAACATGCAAAACACACCAGCTACTCTATTTTGATTCTAAAGACAAATATCAAAAGTTAGAGAAAATCCCTGTGTCCCAAATTAAAGATATATACACACACACACACACACACACACACACACACATACACACACACACACACACATATATTAATGTATAATTACCTAAGAATTTAAGGAAAAATAAAGCCTTTTTTGTTTTAAGAGCTGGGTGCAGATTTATTTCTTACGGTTTGCTTATTTGAATCATTAATTAGGAGCTATAGTTACAAGCCACATAATGAATTGGGAAATACCAGTGATAAGAACTGACAGTGAAGGATCCCTTAGTACTAAATACAAAGAAAATGTGTAGAACCAATTGAACTAATGTGTCAAAGCTACTGTTGTCAGTGGTTTTGGTTTTATTTCGTGGAAATACTTAAGACACCAGTGCTGTTGGGCATTATATATAATATAGTGATACAATTTGATTTTTGATATGCATATGAAACTTGCTTCCATATTTTTGTGAGAGGACTGTTGAGGCTCTGCTCACTATTTTATTCAATTTTTTATAAGGTCTCAAATAATAAATTTTCCTTAACCATTAGTATTGAGAGAAAATTTTCCTTTTATGAAAAATGTTGTGTTTCTTTCTCTTGGGAAATTTGAAGTACATAGCTTGCCATTTTAGGCAGCCTATGAACATGACATTTATAGCTCAAGGATATAAACTAGTACAAGACATAGGGAAGGCATTCGAAATATATTTGTGAAATGAGTGAATGAATAAATTATTGAATTTTGTTTTATTAAGAAGTTCAGAACTAAGTTTGGCAATGATCACAATCATATTGGCCCATGATGTTGGTATATTTATTTTTCTCAATCCTGACTTTCCATTTTTATTTCTATTTTGCTAGCTTTATCTTACTGTCATTTCTGCTTCCAATGGGCTCAATTTGTGGTAAGGAGAGACACCTGCATACTTATTGGTAATATAAGAGAAACAGAAAAATACAAAACACTTAACTGAGAAACAAGCAACATGCTACATGATCCCTGAGGAAGAAGTGGTTGAGTCTAGCTGAAATATGCTAAGGGAAGAGAGACATTGCAAAGGGAAGAAGTGTCTTGAGCATTCACAGTATATTTGGGTGACAATTATCCAATCTAGTTACAGCAGAGAGTTTATAAAAAGAAGCAGTAGGATATCAAACTGAAAAGACAACTAAGAATCAGAATGGGAAGGTTGGTGAATTATAGGTTAAGAGTTTGATTACTATAGTACAGAGTTAGGAGCCACTGAAGCTATTTGAGGAAAAATGGAAAGGCATTATTGCCATTGCTTAGGAAAATAACTTCCATGGCAGTATAACGGAAGATTTGGTGGAATGAGTTACTTAAAGCAGAAGATTAAAGAAACAAAAAGTTGGTTCTTTGAATAGATACACAAAATTGACAGATCTCTTGCTGGATTAACCAGAAACAAAAAAGAATGTACCCTAATAAGCTCAATCAGAAATGGAAAAGGAGATATTACAACTGATACCACAGATATACAAACTATTGTCTCTCAATGCTATAAAAATCTATATGCACATAAACATGAAAATGTGGAGGAAATGAACAAATTCTTAGAAACACACAGCTTCCCTAGGCTCACTCAGGAAAAAGCAGAACCCCTGAACTGACCAATATCAAGTAACAAACTTGAAGCAGCAATAAAATTCTTCCAACAAAAATAAGTCCCAGACCATATAGTTTCACAGCCAAATTTTACCAGATCTACAAAGGAGAACTGGTACCTATACTGCAGAAATTATTTTATGACATCAAGAAGGAAGGACTCCTTCCCAACTCTTTCTACATAGCCATGATCACCTTGATACCAAAGCCAGGAAAGGATACAGCAAAAAAAGAAAACCGAAGACCAATATCCCTTATGAATATAGATGCAAAATTCTCAATAAAATCCCAGCAAACTGAATTCTGCTACACATAAAAAAAATAATATACCACAACTAACTGGGCTTCATCCAAGGGATGCAAGGATGATTCAACACACACAAATCTATAAATGTGATTTACCATATAAATACAAGGAAAAACAAAGATCATATGATCCTCTTGATAGATGCAGAAAAAGCATTTGACAAAATTCAGCACCTTTCCATGATAAGAACTTTTAACAAAATAGGCATAGATGGAACATACCTAAAATTATAAAAGCTGTATACGACAAGCCCACAGCCAATATCATACTGAACAGGGAAAAATTGAAAGCATTCCTGCTTAGAACCAAACGTAGACAAGGTTTTCCGCTGTCACCACTTCTATCCCACGCAGTGCTGGAAGCACTAGCCAGAACAATCAGACAAGAGAAAGAAATTAAGGGTATCTAAATAGGGAAAGAAGAGGTCAAACTATTGCTCTTTGCTGACAATATGATTTTGTATCTAGAAAACCCCAAAGATTCTGCCAAGAGACTCCTGGAATTGATAAATAAATTGAGGAAAGTCTCAGTTTACAAAATCAATGTACACAAATCAGTAGCATTCCTATACACCAATAAAGTCAAGCTGAGAATCAATTCAAAGACTCAATACTTTTCATAATAGCAGCAAAACAATTAAAATACCTAGAATATATTTAATCAAGGAGGTTAAAGACCTCTACAGGGAGAAGAAAGAATCACTGAGGAAGGAAATTGCAGAGGATGTAAACAAATGGAAAAATATATCATGCTCATGGATCAGCAGAATCAACATTGTTAAAATGTCTATACTACCCAAAGTGATTTACAGATTCAGTAAAATATTCATTAAAATACCAACATCATTTTTGCATATCTAGAAGAAATAATTCTACACTTCATATGGAACCAGAAAAGAGCCTGAATAACTAAAGCCACCTTAAGCAAAAAGAACAAATTGGGAGGCATCACTTTATCAGACTTCAAGCTATACTACAAGGCTATAGTAACCAAAACAGCATGGTCCTGGAAAAGAACAGAGACCTAGACCAATGGACCAGAACAGAGAATCCAGATGTAAAACCATCCTTATACGGCAAACTGATCTTTGACAAAGCAGACAATATCACACTGGGGAAAAGAACTCCTATTCAATAAATGTTGCTGGGAAAATTGGATAACCATATGTAGAAAACTGAAACAGGATTCACACCTCTCACCTCTCACAAAAATTAATTCATGATAGATAAAAGACTTAAACCTAAGGCATGAAACTATAAGAATTCTAGAAGAAAACGTTGGAAAAACTCTTGTAGATATCGGCCTAGGCAAAGAATTTGTGAAGACGACCCCAAAGGCAAGCACAGCAACAACAAAAATTAATAAATGGGATCAAATTAAAAAGCTTCTGTACAGCCAAGGAAACAATCAACAGAGTGAGCAGACAACCTATAGAGTGGGAGAAAATATTTTCATGCTATGTATCTGTTAAAGGGCTAATAACCAGAATTTATAAAGAACTCAAGAAAATCAGCAAGAAAAAAGTCAAACAAGCCCATGAGACAGTGGGCAAAAGACATGAACAGAAGCTTTTCAAAATAATATAGACAAATGGCCAATAAACATATGAAAAAATGCTCAATTTCTCTAATCATCAGGGAAATGCAAATCAAAACCACTATGAGATATCACCTAACCCCCATGAGAATTTGGGGATATTACACATAAAGCTGCTATGAACAATCAAAAAAAACAAAAAAGTCCCAAAACAACAGATGCCTGGTTGGATGTGGAAAGAAAGGAACACTTGCATATTGCTGGTGGGACTGCAAACTAGTACAACCTCTGTGGAAAGTAACATGGAGATACCTCAAAGAACTAAAAGTAGACCTTTCATTTGATCCAGCAATCCCCCTACTGGGTATTTACCCAAAGGAAAAAAAGTCATTTTATGAAAAAGACACTGGCACTTGAATGTTTATTGAAGCACAATTCACAATCACAAAGATGTGGAATATATCCAAGTGCCCACCAATATTTGAGTAGACCAATAAAATGTGGTATATGGTATATGTACACCATGGAGTACTACTGAGCCATAAAGAAAAACGGTGAACTAATAACTTTTGTAAGAACCTGGATGGAACTGGAGACCATTCTCCTAAGTGAAATATTGCAAGAATGGAAAAACAAACACTGCATCACTATTAAACTGGAGCTAATTAATCAATACTCATGTGCACATATTGAAGTAAAACTCAATGGAAATCAAGCAGGTGGGAAGGGGCAGAAGGGGATGGGTAAATTCACACCTAATGGGTACAATGCACACTATCTGGGTCATGGGCACACTTATAACTTTGAATCCAACTGTACAAGAGCAAGTTACGGAACCAAAACATTTGTACCCCCATAATATTCTGAAATAAAAAAAAGCAGAAGAACAATTGGAAAGTTTTGCAGTAATCTAAGTTGTAGATAATAAGGGCCAACACAGAGGTAGATAGGTATAGAGTCAAAGAAAAATTTTTTAAAAAATCAACATAACTTGACCAGTAATGGGATATGAAGATAAAGAGTGAAAAAAAAAATTCACTATGGGATTGTAATGATGCCATTTAAGACCATAAGTACACAACAATAGAAATAAATGTTGAAAAGAACTATTATCCCGGTATTGAGTGTCACTATATTTCAAGTAGAGTGTTTGATATTTAATTTCCACTGTAACTCCTCCATTTAACTGCATATACCAGTTAAATGTCTTTTCCATAGGCACAGAGCAGATAAGTGGCCAAGGAAAAATTGGATCCCAGGTTTGTCTGAGCCCAAATGTCATGTTCTGTGCACTATTCCTCATTGTTCACTTTCCTTTTGAACATGTTGAGTTTAGGGTTAAGCGCACCATTGCTGGTCCAGCAAAAGGTTGCTAATATGGGTGCAGTGCCTGAGAGAAGAGCCAGGCTAGGAATACAGAGTTTGAATCATCTGAAGGGAGGCAAAGGCTGAAAGTGTAGAGGTGGCTGAAATCACCAGGGAGAGCATGTGAGGGAAGACCAAGATGTACCACGGGGAAAGTCACAGCTGAAAGGCAGGTAGAGAAAGAGCAGTTGTAGAGGGTGCTGGTAGTAGTAGAATGAGAATGAGGAGATGAACATGAAGCCAAGAAGGAGCACGACAAGGAGGAATGGGCGAGGAGCAATGTCAAATACTGCAGAGTCACATGAGGGTGAGATCCAGGAAGGGGCATCCGAATTTTGCAAGGAGGGATTCAGCAGGGCCTCTGGAGAGCAGCAGCATTTGTATATCAGTGATTGTGATACTCATCCCCCAGGGATAGAGGATGAATACCCCATAATAAGCAGAAATAAAAATAAAAAAAACCTAAGGACTTTTTATTTGTGACTTTTGTCAGTGATCAAAAAATAGAGATGCAAGAGAGACTGGAAGCAAGGCGCGTTACGATGGGTTTTTCTGCTGCTGTTGATTGTTTTCACTTTTGTTCTCCTTTGTTTTGCTTTTGATTATAATGAAGACTTATTTAAGTATGACAAGGGAGTGGTAAGAAAGATATCGAAAATAACGTGGAGAGAGAGAGAGAGAATGAGGAAAGGTGTGTTATCCCGGGCTTTAACTACATGGCCTCTTGATGTAGTGGCTGCAGACAGAGCTGTGTGGCAGCTGAATGACAAACTCAGAAACTGGAACAACACAAACTTAGACATCGTACCTAATTATATTTTTTTGGCAGTAGAATGAATCCACTGTGAGACATTCTCTATCTCAGACATGACTCACTGTTTAGCACATTTATATCATCGGGAAATACTACAGATGTTTCCTCAAGTAGGTGATTGGATTCTGCACCTATACTGTAGCACTCACTTCAATATCAAAGAGTAGAAGCCAGTAGCTTATGTTTACTACAGAAATCTCTATATTTCTATTTTTAAATAAATGTTCATAAAACAAATATCAAGAAGTCCAAAAAAATTTAAAGACCATAAGAAACAATCTGCCAGGGTCACAGGCTTATGGTCCAGGTGATATCAGGCAGGATGAACGACAGCGTTCATGCAGATTTAGCATAATGACTAGACATAACAGAGGGAATGGAATGTAGTTTGACTCCAAAGAAAAACTGCGACAACATATTTGGAATCCGCAATTCTGAGATCACAGGAAATGAGAACAGAAAAAAACATGAGTAAACAGAATGCCTAGTAATTTGGGGGAAATGGAAAGAACAAATTAGAATATAGCAAAACAAGCATGGTGGCCCTGAAGAGAATCTCCAAAACAAAAACATTATTGTGTACTAAAGACAGAGAATGATTTCTAGGAATGGGACTGCTATTTCTTATGGTGTATGTTTCATTTTATCAGAAACTGAAAACTGTTTTCCAAAGTGGCAGAACCTTTTTTTATCCCCCCCAACCCCAAGCAATATATGCAAGCTGCATTCATTCTGCATCCTTCTGGTGCTTGGTATCATTTGGATTTTTAATATTTAACCCATTCTGAAATGTGTGAAGTGTTTTTAATTTTTTTTAATACTTTATAACATAAAACTGGGTTATTTGGAGATAAAGAAAGATAAGGAAGAAATTATTTCTTCTTCCTAATCTCACAATTATAATGTAGTTGGAAGTAAAAGAAAGCCCATGGCATTTGTTCAGTAGTATTAATTAGCAACATGAGGAACTCATAGTTTTACTTAAAAGGTATTTGATTATTTTAGTTCTTAATTTTTCTCAAAATTAAGTGAAATGTTAATGTTTCCCTTTACTTTATCATCAGTTTAGGCACAGCAAATCACAATTCCTCCCACACGATGCTAAATAAATCATATCCAGGAGAAACATTCTGCTCCTGCCACATTCTCTGAACACATTATTTTTTAATTACTATTTTTTTAATGTTTCCAGCCAGCAGTGAAAAAAATTTATTTTCTACTCTTCTTCCTTTATTTCAGGTACTGACTCTTTTTGTTTTATTTCAATAGATCTTATAGCTGCAATTCTAAGTCCCCGGAGACAGTAGATGACAGCAAATGCAGGTTGGGCGAGTGAAAGGGCATGCATCATCTCACCGCGTGGGGTGGATTGAGTTACCAGGCACAATGCTGCACGACTCCTCCCCGTAACCACACCCTTTGCTGTGAAGCTTTGCAGTTCTGCCCATAAAAGTCAAATTGTACTTTACCATTTCTGGAATTTTGACTCAGCCACGGGATGCACTTTGGTGAATGTGTTGTTTCTAATTATGATGCAAGTAGAGGCTGGACATGAGCTCCCACAGCGGGGCTGCCCTCCTGTACTTTTGCAGTTGGTATGAGAAGAATATGCCAGCCAGCCTGACGGTCCCAGGGCCAAGATGAGAGACTCAGAAATGACCCACTCCAGTGACTGCAGCCTGAAGCCCAGCTACCTCTGTCAACCCCACTACATTAGCAAGGAAAATTCAGTGCTCATCATTATACGCTACCAAGGTTTTGAGGTTGTTTTTTACGGCAGTAACTGACAGGTTCCATATCGGTACATGATAAAGAATAGATTGATTATGAAACTTGATGAGGCATCTCAGAGAAGGACTATGATGAAATCGAAGAGCCACGATGCTGTGTGTGTGTGCGCGCATGTGTGTGTGTGTGTTGGAGAGTTCAGAATGGGGCAAAGACGTGAAATTGAGGGGTGTTTTTTAATACCAAGTTGAAATAATTTTATTTCAATGGAGAATCTGTGGAGAAAAGAATGAAATGATAGAACATCATTTAAAATGGAGTCGAGTAAGATGAGGTCAGAAACCAGAGGCTGCAGTAATAAACTATTTTCCATGTAATACGGCAGTTCTCAAGAAAATGGATGTTAAATTCACTATCTTTCTGCCGTTTTACTTTGGCAAAACCTAGAGGTCCTCCATTTTGGCTTGTATACCATTTGTTATTCTAAAACTGACCCTGGCTGAATGTTTTTCTCATTCAATTCAATCCAAAAGCCTAATGCCTGTGTGACATCCCTTAATACTGTGGCAGTTACAATCATCATCAATACACATTTATTAAAAAGCACATTGAATGTCTGGCATCATTCTAAAAACTAAATAAAAGTAAGTAACCAAGCAACAATAGGAATTTAAATTCACTGTGCCACGTGAAAGGCATTAGCCATTTTTCATGTTAATCATACAACCACTTTAAGCAGTATGTGCCAAAAGAGTTACCAAGGTTGATGCAAAGACTTTTATAGATAATAAGCACAAGCTGGCTGAGTACCTGGACAGACCAGAAGTACAAAGACGTCAGAGTAAAGTCATCAGTTCACTGTGGAAGACAGCCAGACTTTAGCTCAAGTTCAAATTGATCTCTCAGACTATTTTGATCAGGCATGATATTGGGCCTGGATTAGGTATTATATTTAGGATCCTCTACAAATTGGAATAGGTCTCATAATAAAAAGACAATTCCTGGGGAGAGAACTCTCCATGAAAACATCTGGAACCAAGCAGGGTCTTGGAGACAGAAAATGAATTTAGGATCAGCGGACAGGATTTTTCTTGTAGTGAGAGTCTATTCTAATCAGGTTGCTTGAAGGAGCAGATGCACAACTCTGGGATCTCTGTGAGGGATGTGAGAAGAAAATTCAGAGTATACATATGGTATCTGCCTAAGTACTGTATAATTGAAAGGATTGCTTCAATTTTCTCTATTTGTTAAACAGAAAAGAAATATAATCACCCTCTTCATGCTCTTTCACTATTGCAAGTCCTTCTAGTCTACACTGAAAACAGAATTTGTATATGCATTAGTTCATTCTGTAAAAATTGTCACTTTTTCTTTCTTAAAATATATTTTATTAATAATTAAAAGATGATTATAATACATATCAATGTATATCTATACCTACTTTTATATTATATATCATAATATTTAATAGGTATAGATACAGATGCTACACTGTGTATATAGTATAGTAGCTATAGATATGCTCTGAATCTGGCATAATTCATTATGTGAAATGGCTATTTGACAATCACACAAACTACTACAAACTACTGTATGTGTATGTATGTGTGTGTATATATGTATATATAGAATACTAGCTACATACATCTGGATATTGATATGGTGTACTGTATCTGTATCATATATACTATGCTATACTGTATTTGTTATTCTATATACACACATGCAAACAAACATAATAGTTTTCTGTGATGGTGGTCAAATGGCATTTCACATATTTGAATTATGTCAAGATCAGGTACAAATAAGCATAAATTAATGTTTTTGAGCCTTACATCAGAAGCAAAAGAATACTTGGGTTACTAACTCATATAGCAACGTTGTGATTAGGAAAATCTCTTTTTTTTTATAAGACCTTGAACTTCGATGCCTTCTTAATTGTGAAACTCATTAAGTGTTCAGAAATGACATTATTCTCTAAAGCTTATATCCATTAAACAGAGTATAGTCATTCCATTGTAGTTATTAAGGTACGAGGAATTGCTGTCCTGGAAAAGAAGCCAGAAAATGAGATCATCAAACAAAAATAAAACACTTCTGGCTAGGAAACTAATCACATAAAACTATGTACAGAAATGATGCTTCTACCTCCAGAAAGAAGAGGAGCTAAACTTAGTCTACTCTGCTCTATATGTTACCCAACATGTTTTAACTGCACTTCTTTGAAAGGGGAACCCTAGTAGTCTTCCAGAACTCTTCCCATATTTCTTGCCACAATTGCAAGCCACCGATCGTATGATCTCAATCATGATGACGGAGTGAATAAATACATGCATGAATGAATTGATAAGACTATTGTCTTAGCTTTGAACACAGAATGCCAGAGGTGCTTTTTGCTGAACTCATTGCAGATGTTTTATGCATTAACCAGAACCAGTGGGTGAGACAACAGTGAATGGCACTCTTTCCTGTACAGTTTTGGTTCCTTTTGCAGGAGCCCTATCAGTCTCTTATGACTTCATAGGACATTCTGGTCATGGCTCTATAGTCTGTACTCTCAACATCATTTAGATAAAAACAGAAACTGTCACTAAAAGGTGTCACTAAAATGATTAATTGTAATATTCCTCACTTGTCCCCTCCCAACCTGGTGATGCTACATTAGGAATGTTGGCAGCTTTTTATGCCGATTCTAATGCATTTAGTGCTTTACCTTAAAATGGCTTATTTCATTAGGTGTATTTTTATGATTTTGTGCCTTTCATTTATCTTTACATTTGTAAATAGTAAGCATATTATTAAAAGCTGTTAAATTAATAAGGCATGATGATCTTAATAAAAACATGTAGCCACATATTACAACTTGAACATATAGGCCACCTAAATCTCTGTGCCCAATTACTGGGCTCCGGATTCTCCACTTAGGCTGTTTTAGAGGTTCAAGCTATCAGTACTATAGAGCAAGCACTGGGGCCTGAGGGTACACAGCTGGGCTGCATTGCAGATGAGCAGCATGGACTGTGTGACCTTGGACAAGTTACTTGACCTTGCTGAATTTCAGTTGCCTGACCCATAAATTGGAACTCTTATTTCATAGGGTTGTTGATAACATTAAATAAGAATTTGGAGATACCTTGAAGAGCTAGAAACAGAAATATCATTCGATCCAGCAATGGCACTATTAGGCATCTACCCAAAAGAGCAAAAGACATTCTATAATAAAGACATCTGCACTTGAATGTTTATGGTGGCACAATTCACTATTGCAAGGATGTGGAAACAACCCAAGTGCCCGTCAATTCATGAGTGGATTATTAAAATTTGGTATATGTATACAACGGAATATTACTCAATTATAAGAAATGACGATGATCTAGCACCTCTTATATTTTCCTGGATAGAGCTTGAGCCCATTATCCGAAGTGAGATATCATAAGATCGGAAGAATAGGCTCCACACGTACTCGCCATTGAATTGGCACTGACTGATCAACACTTCGGTGCTCACATGGTAGTAATATTCTCCAGGGATTAGGGGTTGGAGGGGCGTAAACTCACAACTAATGGATGCGGTGAGCATTGTAGAGGGGAAGGGCATGCCTCTAATCCTCACTTGGGCGAGGCAAAGACATAAAATGTAACCAAAATATTTGTACCTTCATAATATCCTGAAATAAAAAAAAGATTACGTATGATGTGTGTAAATGATTTAAGACAACACAGCATAAGCGATTAGTAAGTGATATTGAAAATACTATGGGCTAGTCGAACCTCTCCATACTTCAAACTTTGTATTTATAAAATGAACGTTAAATTGAAAAAAATAATTTATGTCCTTCTAATTCTAAAAGTCTATAAATTTGATAGACTTCTTAATAGATTGCACATCAAGAGTGGAGATGATTTCTACTTTTTCTTCCCAGGGATAGTGATGACTGAATAAATTCTATAACAAACAAAAAATCTTTAAAGTCAATTGTTTACTGTCAAGAATGTGTGCCTGAGAGATTCTAATAACTCTCAGAGCCAAAATCCTATGAATCCCAAGACAGCCGTATTTTTAATATGCAGCTCATATGCCGCTTCCTTCATTGTTGTCAGTCTCAGCTATGCATTTCCTTTCTTTTGCTGGAATTGTGTCTATTTTATTCTTGTTGTTTATGGTAACTACTCTCTCATGCTCTTATCATAATAATTTCATTTCCTCATTTAATCTATTCTCAATTATTAATTCAGCAAACATTTAATGGTGAGCCCCATATCATAGATGTAAGTGGGCATTGGGAGAGAGAAAGCAAAACCCCAGGGCAGCATCAAGCAGACAGGTTTAGCTACAGCTGCTCTAGCTGCAGGGGATTCCGTATAGGGAGAAACTGAAAATAAGAGTAAAGGATTTCTGAATAATGCAGAATAGATATTTTTTCTCTTCCCTCCAAAATTGCTACCAAAAAAAGTCATTGAATGTATACTGTGGCACTCAAATGCACCTTCAAAAGGCATAATTACAAATTAGCAGGATGGAGGTGGAACCCATTCTATTAAGTGAAGTATCACAAGAATGGAAAAACAAGAACCACATGTACTTAACACTAAGGTGCTCACAGGGTAGTAAGATACACTGGGTGCCAGTCAGTTAGTAGGAGGTTGTAGGGGTTGGTAAACTCACAACTAATGGATGTGGAGTGCACTGTATGGGAGATGGGCATGCTTGTAGTCCTGGCTTGGGCAAGGCAAAGGCATTAATATGTAACCAAAATGTTTGTACCCCCATAATATTCCGAAAAAAATATAAAAATAAAACTACCAGACAGATGAAAATGCAAAACCTGAAAAAAAAAAAAAAAAGACAGTGCATAGGCAGTAGCCAGCCTCAAAGGATTAACGATGAGCTCTACTTAGTGCAGTGAGTGCTTACGATGTGTTAGACCTCTACATGCATTATGTCCTATAATTCTCACAGCCTCCTATAAGATAAGTATTACTCCCCAGTCTACTTAAAAAGATGGTAAGATTCAGAAAGGACAGACAGCTAATAATAATTTGCCAAAGTAGGATACCTACCCAGACCTGCCAGACCTTCCTGCCTTCAAGGCCTTGTTCTTCCCATGACAACATGCCGCCTCTACCATGACATCAGCCTTGTGGCCTAATCAGCAGATCGAGACTTCCTTTGGCTTCTAGGATAACTCGGTAAACATTTATGAACATTTTTTATTTAGTGGTTGAGCCTAGCACCACGTAGCTAAGCTGATGATTGTTGCTTATTTTCATCATCTCCCATTGTGGTCCCTCTCACTGCAGCTTCTCAGGAAGGTACTACTCATTATTTGCAATCCTTTATCTCACTCTGTTTTTGTCTGGGTTTTTCAGCATTACCTTATCTGCAAGAAGACAGATGAGTGAAATTTTGTCATTATTATCTTTAGTGCCAATAATTCATTTTAATTCATTAGTACCATGTTCATTTTAATCCTTGAAAGAACTCTTGAGATAATAGCAGGAGGGCTGATCATCCCCCATTTACAGAAGACACAGAAGACCTGATTACTTAGATGAAATGCCCAAGGCCACTGAGTTAGTCCAAGTGGAGTTGGTACTTAATCCCATGTCTGCTGTTGCAGCCACCTTTCGATGGATGTTCACTGCATTAATTATTCACCCAAGGCCCTGGGCAATATTCACAAAGGGGTAAGGCTAATGCTTCAATTTGCAGTTTTCCTCAGATCATATTTTCAGACCACTTTTAAATCCAGTAAATTATGCCCTGGGCTTATTGATTGTTTTTTTGCTATTTGTGTGTGTGTGTGTGTGTGTGTGTGTGTGTGTGTGTGTGTGTGAAAAGAACATAAAATATGATACCACCTTGCAACACTTTAAAGACTAAGTGCTTCATTATTATATTTTCTACTCTTTATTCCTTACAACCTCTCTATAGTCAAGTTTGGATTTTCATCTCTATTTGCTGGATAACAAAAACAGGGCAAAATGTGCCTGTGGTAACAAAGACCATCAGAGACCTTTAGAGCTTTGGCCCAGCCCATTTCTCTGCTTCTGTCTTTCCCAGTGTAATACATCAGCGATGGTGCTTGTATGTTACAGACAGCTAATAATAATTTACCAAAGTAGGATACCTACCCAGACCTGTCAGACCTTCCTGCCTTCAAGGCCTTGTTCTTCCCTTTAAATAAACTTTAAAGGTTTTCATTTTTCAAAATATTTCAGGCTACATTTTTAATTGAGTGGTTGGGGATACACATATTAATTTAAGCTTCAGATAAGCATGTTTAATTTGAGGATTAAAAAGGGCGGTAATAGGATGAAAGGCAAATTCATACATTAAAAAAAAAATAGCTACAATTTAGCACTTAGCATATGTGCCAGGCACTTTGATAAGCACTTCTTGTGATATTTATCTTAGTAACCACGCCCTAAACTTGAGAAGGTTGGTTTTATAGAAGAAAAGGAGACCTAGAGAGGTCAAAATTTAGCTTTGCTAGTAAGTAGCAGAGCCACAGTTTAAACTAAACATTTGATTAACTCTAGGGCCCATGTTCTTAGCCCCACTGGCTATGATGCCTCTCTGATCAATGCAGCCATACATACACATCTTTAACAATTCAGATTATGCAAAGTTTCTGTCTTGCTCATGGTAACCTGCTGTTCTTGTTGTGCTATCTAGCGCAGCCCTTCCAAACATTCTTATATCTTTGTATCTAATCCATTTTTTCCATGTTAAAATAGGTCTATTTTCTGACAGCTTATCCTAAATTCTCTCCATGAAATTTCAGAGAACAGAGCCCACAGCACATAGCATTCTTGAGTCATTAGCTCATATATTTGCTAATTTATAACAAACAATATTGAGATAATGTGTCACACTCAGGTAAGTATTGGGGGCAAAAAAAGGTAAGAAGGAATCTCTACTCTCAAAAAACTTGATGTCTGGTGGGTGTATCTTGGGGAGTAGAAAATTATATGAAATGATAAGCAAGTTTATAATAAAGCCACGCTTACATGCTATGGGGATGGGAGGCAGATGCTAGAGAATGATAATCGAGGGACTCTAGAAAGGCTTCTTTACTGGGAAAGTGACATCTGAGCTTATCCTTGAAGTATAGGGTAGAATTAGGCACAATAGTGAATAATGGAGGAAGAACTTCAAAACACGTAAAGGAGTATGTGTTCTGAACTGCAGATGCTCTCTGCCTATGAGCAAAAGAAAGAGAATAATACATGGGGTTTTTAGATGACTTAACAGGTGATGCCTTTGGATTCTTGGGATGCTGAGCTTATATATGGGTGGATTATTGACAAATAATGGTATCACTGCATTCTATTGAAGCTAAAATGCTTAAATTTTATGAAGTTTCAATGTAAAAATGCAATGCTTTAAGTGGTACAAATAAAGACGAAACTTATCATAACACATAGCCAAGAGTGAAATGGACCAATAAATCCCCTGAAAACACAAAGTGGATCCATTACTGATCCAGATGACTTTTTAGAAATATTATAAGCTACAAAAATATAGTCTTCATATTTATTAATATTGCCAAGACCTTACAATAGATTTACTGGGGTTTTTTGTCATTCTCTTGGTTTACTTCCTAACTTGATTCCCAAGGGTAATTTATGGCTGGTGATCAAGCGCTGTCTATGAGTTAAGTGCAGCTTTTACAGAGAGTGATGTGCTGCACACAGCAAGAGACTAGGACCAGTTCACACAAGATGTACGGTAATGACAGGTTTGAGAATGATACAAATAGTAATAGCTTTTTAGATCCACACTTCCCTAGCTCTTTGTAAATTAGTGAGCTAGAATTAAATTTGTTTGTCATCACATTTGACAATGCAGATATCTCATGTTCTTGAAAAAGTCAACTTGAATGAGATTGGCAGCAAACATTAAAGCCATATGGAAATTTAACTACGACTGTCTTCATATTTGCAACGTTACTTTGAATGACAACATAAAATGTTGTTGTACCCTCAAAAATATATGCCATTTTAAACTCTTTGTTTTTTAAAAAAGGGCAAATTTATCTTTTGGAATTTACCTTTATAGAAATTAATGGAACCATTGTAAATTGGCTAAATGACCTCAATGTGTAAAACCTCATCAAACCTTCTCCCATCTTGTCATCCCTGAGTGGCCCATTGCTGTCCTTCCTCCCCTGGACTCACTCTTGTAGTTCTCAGTTTATGCTGCTTAAAAGAGAAATACAGATATTTTTTCACTTTCTTAGCGTGTTCTCTGTCACCTTGGAAACTAAATGTGGTATCAGAAATGCTCCTCCCCAATCTCCAGCTCATCAAATGCTGAAGTCCTGCCCCAATTACGGTACCCAGTGCCAAGTGACTGTCTAAGATGCAGGTGAGTCCTCAGTGTAATGAGGATAATTATTACCCTTTAAGATATTTTAAGTGATTAAGCTCTTATTATAATTAATTATAGAGAACGTGCTCTTAGCTGGCAGGGCCAGGGAACAGGGTATTCTAGTTAATGGTTCAATTGAAATAAAGAGAAAATAAAAGATGTTAGTGCTCCTGAGATTCAGTCTGGGACTGCAGGAGATGACTGGATTTTGCCAGAGTGCTCTCCCTCATCCAGAAGACCATTACATTGCACCACCAGATATCTAAATAGCAGCAAAAGAATTTTCAGAATTGTATCAACTCTGGTTGAAGTGATCTACCACCACATTCTTTCTTTCTTCTAATTTCCAGCCTTCCCTCCAGAGAAAAGATGTGGAAATGAAGTTGTTGCCAGTCACCACTAAGCCTTGAAACCATCTGAAGCTGTAATAGGAATGGCAGTGGAACTACTCTGGGAAGATTGACAGCACTCTTCTTACTTTTCCATTTGTGTGGTCTGGGGTGTTTTCTCTATGTGTATTTGTCAAGCTGTAATAAAGAATATTGCTTTTTCTCATTGGTTTAGGTCAAGGATTCCATGTCAAAAATCTAGTGCAAGTAATCAAGATGTCCCATTCTGGTTAGCAGTACAAGAGATAAATGTTGCTTTCAAATTTAATTTGAACAGTATTTCAACTTTCCTTGGTACATTCTTCCAAATATCTAATATGTTATTTGTGCACCATTTTTAAAAAGTGTCTACAAAAGATTTTTTTTTTAAAATGCACTGTAAGAAACACTGTGATCCTGAGCTAAGAGTGCAATGAATTGCCTTCCCTACATAACTGTGTGGTTGAGCGAGGTACTGACTTAAGGAACTGCTGTCTTCTAGACTCTCTTGACTACCTCTGTCTTGAGAGTCCTCTCATAGCCTCCATGATACTACTCTCACCTGATTGTGTACCTGTCTGGCTTTCTCACTTCCTTTGCTGCCTCATTTTCTTCATCTTTCCTCTTAAATATTGTTGTTCCTAAGACTCTGTCCTCAGCTCTTTTCTGTTTCTATTCTGCTCTCTACTTGTGTGACAAACACCTTTTATACGGCTTCAATGACGTACCAAAAATGTATCAAATCTAATTTGATCTCTATTTCTGACCTCTCTCCTTAGCTACAAAGTCTTTTTTAAATGTTTAAAGTATTTTCCCGTACAACTATCATGGTCAGGAGATTTTTATGGATTACATTTTTCCTTTTAGTGTTCCTATTCTTGATACTTTATGCACAAACATTGTCATTGAGTTGTATCTCCTTTTAATTGTATTATCTGTTTGCAAATAATTTTAAAAATACCTACTAGCTAATTTTTCCGAACATCTTAATGTCTTTTCTTCCCCATTGTTAAAATTTATTTACTTTCTCATTTACTTAGAATTTTATTGAGGTATAATTCGCATACCACACAATTCATCTATGTAAAGTGTACATTTCAATGGATTTCACTACATTCACAGATATGTGAAACCATCACCAGAGTTAATTTCAGAACATTTTCATAACCTGAAAAAGAAACCTTATACCCTTTAGCTATTACCCTGTATGCTCCCATTTTCTCCCTCAGCTCTAAGCAACCAGTAATCCTACTTTCTGTTTCTATAGATCTCCTATTCTGCACTTGAATATGATTGAATTACAAAGCATGCAATATTTTGTGCCTGACTTTTTAAATTTAGCATAATATTTTCAAGGTTTATCCATGTTACAACATGTATTATTCTTTTTTATGGCCAATAATATTCCATTGTATGGATAGACCACATTTTGCTTATCATTTGTGTATTAATGAACATTTAGGGTGTTTCCACCTTTTGATTATAATGAATAAGCCACTATAACATTTACATACAAAGTTTTATATGAAAGCATTTTCATTTCTTTTGGGTATATACCTAGGACTGAAATTGCTGGATCAAATGGTAACTCTATGTTTAATCATTTGAAGAATAGGCACACTGTTTTCCAAAATAGCTTTGCCATTTTATGTCCCCACCAGCAATGTATGAGAGTTCTGATTTCTCCAAATCCTTGCCAACATTTGTTGTTATCTGATTATTTGATTCTAGCCTACAATGGGGGTGTAAAGTAATACCTCATTGTGGTTTTCCCTGAAGATTAATGATGTTGAGAATCTTCTCATGTGCTATTGGGCATTTTTATATCTTCCTTGGAGAAATGTTTATTCTATGACCTTTTTAATAGTATGGTTTATTACCCTGGTCTTGGACTGCCCTTCATTTATCACCTCCTGTGTGATCCAACTTTTGCATAGTATTTTTCCAAGAAACTTACAGCATGTAGACATATCTTGGTGACCTATTCCTTCACCAATCTTCTTTCCTGTGTGTCAATGTCTCTTGCAGAACATAGGGGTATCTCAGATACAGTGAGATCCTGTGCTCACAAATGCCAGCTTATTCCCTGTCTTTTGTCATATTACACACAAACTGCAATAAAACATTGACTTTTTCTTCCTCTACCATTTCTTCTTGTCAGTATTCATATTCCTTCAGTATAGTGAAATGCACAATGCTAGTATTTTATAGTCATTCTCTTTAGACCTTTCTATTAAAATAAAAAAGAATCATGTTTTCCTTCTTGGCTCATGAATATTAGTTTGTTCCCCTAGACTGGATTCATGTCAGGCAAAGAAAACTCACAGGTTTTCTTTGGTAGTTGCTTAGTCCCTGATTTACTAGAGAGGGGTTTTCATTCTCCAGTTTCCACATGCCATTCTTCTTATTCCCCAGTTTTTGGACTATTTCTAGTTGGTTAATGACCTCCCCCTTTGCATACATGACATCAGGTGTTGCAACTATGTCCTTGCTTCCCCACAGAGTTACTGCATTGCATCAACTCACCTTCTGTTTCTCTGTGGCACTTCCTGGAGTCTGCAAGACACACTGCCAAGACGCCCTTCTGCAGCTCTCGTTGTTGCAGAGGAAGCCAGCACCCTTGTCTGCATGTAATGCTGCTCCTAATATCCAAAATACTAGAGTTTGGGGAGAGTGAAAACAAATGATAGCCTTAAAATATCATCCACATGGAAATCGTTTCCTTGGCTCACGGCCATTATGTAACAGTAGCCTTGGAGAGCAAAGAAATGAGTCCAAGTGCTGCTGGCAGGCCCCAGTGTGAGGAACCTCACCTCAGAGGCTATGAACAGGAAAGTCACGGAACGTGATGCGGCAGGGCCACATGGAGTGCTTAGGAAATATCCATCAGGGGCTAATTTACAGGAACTGTTAAAACAATAGCTTGTACTGCCCTTTCGCCCAGGTGCCTCAGCCGTGGCCCACACAAAGCACACGACCCCCATCCACTCCATTTACCAGTTCACATCGCCCACTGCCAGGGGAACGCGACGTGCTGATGTCACTGCCAGAGGACCCTTAAATGTGCGTGCGCATACCTGCATGTGTGAATGAATGGCTGTCTGAGTGTGAATGAACATGTAAGCCTAAGCCCGTCCTCGCCCCCATTCCAGCCCTGGCGAGGAGCCTGCTCTCCTACCTGGCTCCTCTCCACACATGTCTGCCCACGTGATCGATACTCCCCATTTTAACCAGCTGTTTCCTCCCCATCCCTCTGGGAGAACATTTCTCCCACTGAGTTTTCCCTGTGCCCGGGAGATCTGTAATAGTCTCCTCTGATCGTTCTTGGAGCTTTCCCGTGTTTCCCTCAATCAAAGCTGCCTCTGCGTTTGCAGTCACGCTGCGTCTCTCTCCGTCCTGAGGCCACAGTGCACTCCCTTGCCGCTCATTTCCTCCTTTGCAACTGTATCTATTTAAAGTCCCTGTGACCCCTTTAGAATGACAGAGAAAGGAAGCACATTATTTATGAAAGAGGTGAAAGGACACAGGGACAAAGTGAGAAAAGTAAAATATAAATTGCCAAAAAGAAAAAATGAAGGAGGTGAGGGAAGAATTTCATGCATTTTTGGAGCTACCAGAGAAACATACACCTGCTATACAAATGTGCACACTCACAGCAATGTTTAAACAATAAAAATACAGAAGTAATTCCCTTCTTCTACCATATAAGTCTTTAAATGTGGAGACTTCTTTGTTCTAAATCCCATCTGAAAGAAAAAGTAAGTCATTTACTCTCTTGATACTTCCCTCTGTGTTTTCATAAATCTATTTCTCAGTGACCTAAAAGTAATATGAAATAAGTTTCATGGTACTAGTTCTAAAAATTTAAGTCTTCTTATTTGATGCTGATATAGAGCAACCAAATGTTTTAAGTTGCTGCTAGTGCAAGTCTAACTGGCAATTTCATAAGTGTAATCTACAATGATAACAACAAATGTTTATGGAGTGTTACCATGGCCAGGCACACTTCTAAGCACTTACTTATTTTGTTTCCTATAGGTTTCATTTCAGCCTTGTAAGTATGTATTCTTACAGTTGAGTAAATTGAGTTACAAAGAATTTGAGTAATTTGTCCAAATTCCTCAGTAAGACACAGGGCAGAAACATAATTTCCCTGCAGGAAATCAAACCACAGAGCTATTGCTTGTGACCGTATTTTTATGCAACTCTTTATATAAGCTACACCATCTGCTGATATTTTTTGGAATGGCATTTTCTGTTTAAATCTACCTGAGTTTACCCAGGGCAAACATGTTATACAACACAAGGGCCCATGCCCATCCCCAAACACAATGTGAATTGTGCCCGTTGGAGATTTTCTTCAGCAGGGCCTTCCGTGCACAGGGAAATTTCCATAGCATTGTTCTCACTATTGCAATACTTCTGAAATTCTAATGTCTTACCAAGAGGTAAAAGGAAATGGAACTAGTTAGAAAGGAGAAACTGGTTAGAAGGGAGATGATTTGATGGAGTGGTTCTCCTACTCTAGTCAAATATGCAGATTCATGGGCTCAACTCTCAGTTTCCAGTGTCTACAATTGTGTCATCATCTCCATTTTCTTGCTTTTATGCTTTGGCTAATCTATTGGGTTCCCCCATTGGACACTAACTCTCTCCTCTGATCACTGTACCTTGAATCTGATTTCTCTAAAGACAGCCAACCTCTGGAGCCGGTATCTCCACTATCCAGCGTGCCTACAAGAGACTTAGGTAACACAGAGAAATAAAATATGATTTTCTTTGAGATTCCAATTTGTAATTTTTTATGTGCAATTGAGTTGGACTACCTATGGATACATACAAGATCTAAGGAAGTACTAAAGGTCTTAAGCTAAATAAATAAGTAGTAAAAAAGATTTTAAAATCTCCACCTTTTAGAAAAGGTCTTTTAACTCCAGACAGAATGATGGCTTTTAGAAAACAAGGTTGTTTTTCACACATCTATGAAAAATAAAACAGCATATTCCAAAGAAAAGACAAGAACACGCGATTTCTATTTTCCATAAGACAAAAAGATTGACTGAGGATGGAACCCTCAACTAGCTTGAAAATAAGAGGTGGCAAATGACAAGCACAGACTCTACGTGTCACAGGATTTCAAAGAGTTTAAGAAGAATAAGCAGTAAGAAGTCCAGAAAGGATCCAAGGAGACAAAAATTGAGTTGGGCTATTAAAGACGAAAACAATTTGGAAAAAGTCCCTGAGATGTCCTATTTAACTGGCATATTATATATAGAGAGGAAAGTATGAGGAAAAATGATCAGAGAAATCTACCTGTCAAGTTCAAAAACTTGAGTTTCTTGAATACCAGTATAAGTATAAAAATAATAAACTTTATTTTACTGTCAAGGGATAAAAAGAAGGCTTTTTCAGTAAATTCCTCAAATTTGGCCCCAGTAACAACGAGAATAAATTTTACGCTACAGCTATAAAGAATAAATTTACAGCTATGGAACTATAGAGAAGTCTTCAAATTTTATAGAGCTGTTTGCTTCAATAACATCCAATTTTGGTTTTCCTTTTATCCAGCTAAAAGAATGATGACGATGCCACCATCAGGAATGTAAAACAAATAAAGGTTTCTATTTTCTATCGGGTAACTAAAAGTCTAAATGGTGTCGAAATTGTAAATGCTGAATAAAAGACATCAGAGTAACCTCCTGTACTTCAGTGAACAATTATAAATCCTCCTTGCAATCTTCTCACACATTCAGACCTGCCAGGAGCTAATTAACTGCTCTGGCAGTGGAAAGATGTGGAAACGTGATTCACAGCTTCTGAATGGCTGTAAGGTATTTAATTTGAACAATGCAAGAATTAAAGGGCAGCAGTTAGCAAGAGTAACAGCAGATAGAGTATGCCTACCTAAATGGTTCATATTCAATTTCAAAACTGCCTGCCTGAAGATTTATATTGGGATTTTTTTTTTTTTTTTTAGCATTAAGAGAGCCTTACATTGCAAATTCCAGCAAGGGAAGCCATTGCTCTCTATTCTGTGCTGGTAAAGCCACCATGGTATTTCAGGTCAGTAGCAGCACATGAATGGGGATGACTGGTTTATTGGTATAAGGGCCGGAACACCCAGGCTTCCTATGAGCCTATGTAGCTGAAGCAAATGGCAATACCAGCCACCTGCAAATATCTTGAGAAGTTTAGGCATATATTCAGGATCTAATAAGTGCTCACATCACTAATGATCAATTCTGTATCCCAACCTCAAAAGAAGCAACTCACTTTGCATTTTTTTTATCCTTTCAGGAGAGACCTTCTAATAAAGATTCTAGACTGGCTCATCTGCTCCTGTCTCATCTCCAAGTTTTTATTGCCTTTTATGGTTCGGGGAGAAACTTTACTTACTTTTATTGTGGTGCCAAGATCTTGACTCATGTTATTTCATTTAATCCCCATAAGAATATATTGAAATCGAAGAAACTGAGTCCCTGAAAATTTCAAATCCAGTCTGTCACCTCCAACTCAACTGCATAGGCTTTCTGCCTCATGACACAGCCTCCGAGAAAATGCTGTTTCTCGTCAGATATGCTCTGATTTTCTTTGCGTCTTATCCCTGGCTCATTTCTGATTTCACGTGGAGTTAAAGACACCTGCAGCTTCCTTCCCATCTTAATAGAGTGCTGCCTATAACCTAGTCCACTACTCCTGGAAATGAGAGGGACTGTGGTGGAGAGGAACTTTGGGGGTCCCTGGACACTGGGGATTCCAGTGTGTTGGCCCAACCCCAGCTTCAACCACCAGAGAGTTGAAGGAGAAAGTGCTTGTATTAGTTTCCTGTGGCTGCTTTAACAGAGTACCACAAACTGGGTGACCTAAAACAACAGAAATGGATTCTCTCACAGTTTGCGAGGCTAGAAATCCAAAATTGAGGTGTTGGTAGGGCCATGCTCCCTGTGTCAGCTCTAGAGAAGAATCCTTCCTAGCTTCGGTCCACCTTCTGGCGTTGCCAGCAATCCCTGGCATTCCTTGCCTCATAGCTTCATCGTTCCAATTCTGCCTCCATCTTTACATGGCTGTCTTCTTCCTGTGTGTCTCTGTGTGTCCTCTCCTGTTATGAAGACACCAGTCTTTGAAATTAAAGCCCATCCTAATCCAATACGACCTCACCTTAACTGATTACATTTGCAAAGATCTTATTTCCAAATAAGGTCACATTCTGAGGTTGCAGATGGACATGAATTTTGGGGGGAATACTATTCCACCCAGTAAGGTAGGTCCTCCGATAACATCATTTCATTCAGTGCTATGTTCTTATAATGTTCATGAGGGAAAATAAACATTCCTAGCTAGTGCCCCTGTCTGTGTGGAGTTTGCATATTCCCCCATGTCTGGGTGAGTTTTTCTGGGTACTTTGATCTCTTCCCACATCCTGAAGCTGTGCATGTGAGGTTTGTGGGCATGTCTAACTGGTTGCATTGTGAGTGTGAGTGAGTGTGTGTGTGTGTGTGTGTGTGTGCCCTGCCATGGGAGAGCATCCTATTTGGGTGGCTCCCACCTTGTGCCCTGAGCTGCAGGGATGGGCTTCTGCCACCCACGACCCTGAACTAGAATAAGTGAATATTACTTGTTTTTACTAATCTTTCTTAAATGTACATATAGTTCACATTTATTTTGATGTTTAATATTAAAAGGCTTTTCAGTCTTTATTTAAAGTTTGGTGATGTTTGTGTGACCAGAAATATACGCTAGGAACTTAACTCTTGTTTGGGGCAATTAGCATATGGGAAAATTAGTTTCATTAGACTTTGTTTCACTTAAAGTTGCAGTTTCTAAGAACCTATCCATGACACTGAGGACTAACTGTACAGTGCTATTTAGTTTTTTTAACTATGTGAACTCTTCTGTTGTGTATTATTTTGTTATGGCTGAGTTTTTAAAAACTTACAGCTAACATTTTTCAACTGAGTCAATTAGATATGTGCATTAATAGGTCCTTTTACCTTTGACTCTAATGCACTTAGAATACATACAGAATTTTCTTGTTTTAAAGAACACTCTAATCTGTTCATAGAATTCAAGATTATTTTTTAAATTATGAAATATTTCGAGCAAATAGAAAAGTACAGTAAATAATAAACCAGACATCTTTATAGCTATTGCCAAGATTAAACAGACATTATCACTTTTTCTGTTTTTTTCTTTTTTTCAGAATATTACGGTGGTACAAACGTTTAGGTTACATATATTGCCTTTGCCCCACCCAAGTCAGAGCTACAAGCGTGTCCATCCCCCAGACTGTGCACCGCACCCATTAGGTGTGAATATACCCATCTCCTCCTCCCCCCTCTCACCTGCCACTTGACGCATGTTACTACCATATGTGCACATAAGTGTTGATCAGTGAGTACCAATTTGATGATGAGTACATGTGGTGCTTGTTTTTCCATTCTTGTGATACTTCACTTAGAAGAATGGGCTCCAGCTCCATCCAGGAGGATGCAAGACGTGCTAGATCACCACTGTTTTTTGTGGTGAGTAGAACTCCATGGTATACATATGCCACATTTTATTAATCCGCTCATGTATTGATGGGCACTTCAGTTGTTTCCACATCTTTGCAATTGTGAATCGTGCTGCTATAAACATTTGAGTGCAGATGTCTTTTTTATAGAATGTCTTTTTTTCCTTTGGGTAGATGCCCAGTAATGGGATTGCTGGATCAAATGATAGTTCTACTTTTAGCTCTTTGAGGTGTCTCCATATTGCTTTCCGTAGAGGTTGTACTAGTTTTCAGTCCCACCAGCAGTGTAGGAGTGTTCCTATCTCTCTGCATCCATGACAACATTTGTTGTTTTGGGATTTCTTGATAAAGGCCATTCTCAATGGAGACAAGTGATATCTCATTGCTGTTTTGATCTGCATTTCCCTGATGACTAGAGATGTTGAGTACTTTTTTATATCTTTGCTGGCCATTATTCTGTGTTCTTTTGAAAAGTTTCCGTTCATGTCCTTTGCCCACTTTTTCATGGGGTTGTTTGATTTTTTCTTGTTGATTTTCCTGAGTTCTATATAGATTCTAGTTATCAGCCCTTTATCGGATCTATAGCATTTGAATATTTTCTCCCTTTCTGTAGGTTGTCTGTTTGCTCTTGTGATAGTTTTCTTGGCTGTGCAGAAGCTTTTTAATTTGATCAGGTCCCATTTATTTATTTTGTTGTTGCTGTGATTGCCTTTGGGTTCTTCTTCATAAATTCTTTCCCTAGGCCAAGGTCTATAAGAGTTTTTCCAACATTTTCTTTTCCAAAATTCTTGTAGTTTCATGCCTTAGGTTTAAGTCTGTTATCCACCGTGAGTTGATTTTTGTGAGAGGAGAAAGGTGTGGATCCTGTTTCAGTCTTCTGTATGTGCCTATCCAGTTTTCCCAGCACCATTTATTGAATAAGGATTCTTTTCCCCAGTTTATGTTTTTGTCTGCTTTGTCAAAGATCAGATGTCTATATGAGGATGGTTTTATATCTGGGTTCTAAGTTTTTCTTGTTTGTTTTAGATTAGTTTTAAATAAGAAAAAGTGAGAAGACAGCTAAGCCTTACCTCAATTCCTTTGCCCTCCTTAACTCCCCAAAGGTGACTACCATCCTGAAGCTAGAATAAATCATTCACATGTACTTTTGTGACTCTCTTCAACAAAAACTGTATCTATAAAAAATTTAATGTTATAAAAATTTATGTCAATTGTATTCCACTGTGCCTATTGTTTTGCAACTTCTTTTCTGGTTTTATTGTTGGTGTCCACCCTGGACAAACTGGTTGTGCACAAAATGTATACAAGAATTTTTACCACAGTATTACATAGAAGAGTAGAAAAAACTATAAGTAAGTTAATTATCCCAGGGTTGGGGGTGGCGTGTAGTATAATAAAAACATTTCATCAATTAAATGGAATGTTCTGTGGTAGCTAAAATGAACAGATAAAATACTCAAACCATGTATGTAAAATGATTTTTTATAATTATTTTGTGAAGATTATTAAATAACTTCATTCAAAAAAAAACTATTGGTGTTATAAATGTTTTCTTTGTCTCAATATATGCAAACCCTTCATGTGTTAAGGCTTGTAATAAAGTCACCTGAAGGGTGTAGACATTGTAGTAAGTTTGTTCCTAACTTACGGCACTTTCTCGCTCTTTGTTGAAGTCATCCAGGAATTTGTCTTTGTCACATCATTTTTCTTATGCCCCTGCTAATCCACCTACTACTCTTTTATAAGTGGTAAAACGAGCTGGAACTTTCAATGCCCACCAATACCATCATTAGCTCCCCTTAATCACAGTAACAAAAAAAATTCTTCACACTGAGGATGATAATGCTGTATTATATAATTTTTCTAGTTACATTGATTAAGAAAGTGACCTTAAGTGACTTTACAGATTAAATGAAATTTTTAGAGTACAAATTACTACATTATCCTAATATCATTTTATCGCTTTAGTTTTTTATTGGAAACCCCATGACATTCTTCATGAATTACCACATTTTACTGGAGTGGGGGGGGGGTCACTAAACATAACAAAGGACTGAAAAATACAGGAACCCAAAGCAGGATATAATTGCCACATGAACCAACCTCACGAGCATACAAACTCACCAGAAATCTAAATGTAAAGAAGATTGAATTGATATTATATTATTTTGTATCTCCAAGAGATCTCGTTTCAAGATTTTATGGATACCCCTCCCTTTTTTTAAGAGGCACCCACCCAAAGTCATTTGACTGCATTATTGACAGGTGGCAATCCCAGCATAGAATGACCACATGGGCAATGATGTCTTTACTTGTGGTCCATGTGGAAAGGGAGTAACCTTATGCAGCTCATGAGAAGTTTCCATAAATACAAGTTTAGTTCATTCTGACAACTCAGCAAGACACAACATCAGCAAGAATTAAATAGGCAAGGAGGAAGGGGGTTAACTTGAAGGTAGTTTTTTCCCTTAAATTACGAATGCATTTTCTAAGTGTTTTTAATACTTAAAAATTATTACCGAAGATAACATAATTTGCCTCTCTAAATCATCCATAGATGACATGAAGGGAAGAGAATAAAAGGAACTTTAAGTATGTGTCAAAGTTTATTGTTAGTCTTATGACAGTACTAAATGAAATATAAGAAAACCGCACTGTAGCTATAGATAACACAAATGAGCAAAAGTGACCTAAAAGACATAGCATAGGGCTGGGTGTGTGAATAGATCATTCTGAGAGTACTAAGTGCTCCATGGGCTTTAAATATTTTATGCCTTCCCTATTTGTTAATGTTTCCAGTCAAACATGGATATAAATTTGAATGCAGCAGGCTGGCTGGAGCTATGGCTCAGAAAATCAGGCCTTTATTTAATGGACTATGGAAAAAGTTAGCTTAGTTTCTAAACTTGGTTTTTATTCACCCATTTTCCACCATATTTTTTAAAAAACTTTAATACCTGTATTGTTTTGTTCAAAATGAATCTGTCTTCATTTTAGAAGTTCAAACATGACAGAAAAACATAAAATGTATAATGCAGAAGGCATAGGATCTCTTTGACTACCACCTGTCTTTCCCAATGAGAAAAAAAAATCAATAATGTGGTATACAGTGTTATAGCCTTTTTATTTGCATGTACTAATCTAAATATAAACATAAATATATTAAACATAAATTGATGTGTATACATATACATACAAAGGTATATACAAAGTTGGCCCTTAAACAACTTGGGGCTTAAGGGTACTGACTCCCTGTACAATTGAAAATCTGCACATAACTTTTGACTATCCCAAAACTTAACTATTAATAACCTACTACTGATCAGAAACTTTTCCAATAACATAACAGTTGATTAACACATACTTTGTATTTTATATGTATTCTATGCTGTATTGTTACCATAAAGCAAGCTAGAGAAAAGAAAATGATGGAAATTATAAAGAAGAGAAAATATATTTGATATTCATTAAGCAGAAGTAACCATTATTACTGTAGTGTTTTCCTAGTTTTGTATTTACCTCATTTTTGTATGTTGTAATTTTGTATTTCCCTCATTTCTTCTACTTTTACTCATTGGAATTCTTTTGTAAAGAAGTACCTCTTCTCCATTATTCACTCACTTTTCCATGTATTAATATATCTATTGGACTCGTGTATATTAATTTGATTCCGTGGGTCAGAATCCAATGCAATCATTCTGATTTTGTTTGTTAAATTATTCCAACATTGGCCAATGGTAGCTCCTTCAAGTTGGCTTCTGTGTACATTTGACCATTCCCTATGTTTTTTAAACATTTCCTTATTTTTTGGCATCACAAGATGTTATAGGCTCATCTTGGCATTTATCCTGCTACAGCCCTAGAATTGAACTGACCAGGTTCCAAAAAGCCCAGGCTCCTTTTATTGGAGAATTATATTTAGAAACCAAGATCTGGGCAATAATATAAATTTTTTCTTTTCATTTCAACAAAAGTGGAATTACACCTAGTTCTTCTTAGTGGACAGAACCGGCAAATATATGCAAGTATAGTAACCTCCATGTGCATAAGACCATGCACACACACATACACAGACACACACATTCTACGTACAGATGCCCGTGGACTCACCATGAGGTTACTTCTACATAAACCCATTGTAAAGTTGAAAAATCTCAAGTCAAACCATCATAAGTTGGGGACTGTCTGTATATGTGTATGTATGCATGGCATATGTTCAAATCAGAGGTATCAATATTAGCTCATACACACACACACACACACACTAAGTGAAATAAGCCAGTCATAAAAGGACAAATGCTGCATAATTCTACTTGTATGAGACACCAAAAATAATTAAACTCACAGACAGTAGAATGGTGGTTGGCAGGGGCTGGGATGAGCAGGAAATGGGGAGTTGCTGTTGAATGGGTATGAAGTTTCAGTTGTGTAAGATGAAGAAGTTCTACTATTCAGCTTTAAGAAACAATGGTGATATAGCACCTCTTGTATACTCCTGGATAGGGTTGGAACGCATTCTACTAAGCGAAGTATCCCAAGAATGGAAAAACAAGCACCACATGTACTCACCATCAAATTGGTAGTAACTGAACAACACATAAGTATACATATAAGAATGGCATCTATTGGATGTCGGGGAGGGAGGGAGGGGAAGGGGGAGGGGCGAGGGGGAGGAGGGGACGGATATATGCATACACA
>RJWJ010007662.1:28190-56764 GCA_004363605.1 Indri indri | reverse complement strand
TCTGTCTGTGCCTCCGTTTTCTTTTTCTTTTCTTTTTTTTTTTTTTTTGAGACAGAGTCTCACCCTGTTTTGCCCAGGCTAGAGTGCTGCAGCATCAGCCTAGCTCACAGCAACCTCAAACTCCTGGACTCAAGTGATCCTCCTGCCTCAGCCTCCCGAGTAGCTGGGACTACAGGCATGTACCATCATGCCCAGCTAATTTTTTATATATATATATATATATTTTTTTTTAGTTGTCCAGCTAATTTCTTTCTATTTTTAGTAGAGACGGGGTCTCGCTCTTGCTCAGGCTGGTCTCAAACTCCTGAGCTCAAATAATCCACCCGCCTCGACCTTCCAGAGTGCTAGGATTACAGGTGTGAGCCACCGCGCCTGGCCCGTGCCTCTGTTTTCTTATCTGTGACGTGGGGGCTTATTAGAGAAGCCTGTGGCTGAGCACTTGGACAGGGATCTGAGGTCATTGCTGTTGTCTCTGCATGGCTGCAGGCATCACTGCCATGGCATGGGGTGTGGAGGGGATGCTGCTGGTGATCGGCACCCAGGATGGCATGGTGGCTGTGTGGGACATGGAAGAGCAGCAGGTGATGCACATTCTAACTGGACACACAGGTGAGGCTCGGGACGTGGGGTTTGTGATCAGCTTATTCCTGGTGTTCCACAGGGAACAGGCAGTCCCCAGAACCCCTTCCCCACAGATCCGTTTCTCTGTATCGAAACCCTGGCCTTTGTTCCTGCATCGATTAGCTAGAGCTGCATAACAAACCACCCCAAAGCACAGTGGCTTCAAACAAGCTGTTTCTTTAGGTCACCTTCTGAGAATTGGCAATTCAGGCTGGGCTCAGCTGGGCAGTTCTTCTGCTCATGCATCTATAGTGCATGCCCTGGGAGCTGGCTGAATCAAAATGTTTTCAACTGAGACAACTCAATTCTGCTCTACATGTTCTCTCATCTTTCAGCAGCCTAGCCCTGGCAAAGGCAGGGTTTCCAGAAAACAAGTAGAAGTTCACAAGATCTTAAGGCCCAGACTTGGAACTGGCACCCTGTCACATTCTATTGGCCAAAGGAAGTCACAAGAACAGTCCATAGTAAATGAGTAGGGAAATAGGCTTCATCTTTTGATGGGAGGAGCTGCAAGGTCACATCCCCAAGGGTATGGATCAGGGAGGGTAAAGAATTGTGGTCCTTTTTTGCAATTTGTCTACCTCAGACCTTCAGCAAGGCTTTTCATTTCTGCACAGTTCCTCAATAGATGTGGTTTATTTATTTAATCAATTATTGAATGCCTACTGTGTACAAAGCCCTGTTCTGGGTACTGAAGAGAGAGTAGGGTATGTTGCCCAGGCTGATCTCTGGGCTCAAGCCATCCTTCCACCTCAGCCTCCCGAGTAGCTGGGACTACAGGCACCACTATACCTGGCTAATTTTTCTACTTTTAGTACAGACGGGGTCTTGCTCTTGCCCAGGCTGGTCCCGAACTCCTGAGCTCAAGCGATCCTCCCCCCTTGGCCTCCCAAAGTGCTAGGATTACAGGCATGAGCCACCGTGCCCGGCCAAATCTCTTTTTACTGTGATCAATATTTTTTCTTTCCGTTGAATATTTCCAATGAGTGGGAATCTTGAATGGGAGGGTACGAACATTTCTATGGGTTTTAAGAAGTGTCATCTTAGTGCCTTCTGAACAGTCTGTAGCAGATTAAAACATTCCCCAATCCAAAAGCTGCCAGCATTAGACGTTTTCATTTTACTTTTTTTTTCTTCGGGTGAGGGCGGGTAGATACTGATAAAGTATTAATAGCTATCAAATCAGATTCCCTTCATTTTATTATCATCAGAATCACTATTTTCCCACAGGTCTGTTCAATACTTATATTTCTTTTTGTGTGAACCGTCTGTTCATGACCTGGCCCCATTTTCCAATGGTGATCTTGATTTTTTTTTTAATGTCAACAAACTCTTATTATTTGTCATCAGAAAAATTCAGTAATCGATTTATTGAGAAAAAAAAACCCAAAAGCCTCATAGTTGTATGTAATATGGAAAGTGAAAATTTCCTATCTCATGGTGGCACCCTAGAGCTGGCGCATACTGGCTTGGAAGAAGTGATCGTGGAATTTTCAGGAATCTTGTGAGGCGGGTGTCGAACACAGCCATCATTGAACAGCAAATGATGAAAACTTACGTTAATAAATTATATTGAAAGAAGGTAATAAGTACTCATAACTTATCCCTTTCCAATTATTTCATCACACTTCACTATTCTGTATGCACTTGGCCATTGTATCCCAGTGGAGGAAAGTGTGGGTCCTACCGAGTGTCTTTTCCCAACTCCATATTCAGTGATGTCGTGTTAGCGGCTTGAAATCAACCACGGTGAGAATATTTACACCATGGAAACTGGCGGACACTATGAATCACCGCTTCTGGCGCCCCTCTTAGAGAGCCAGGTGTTAAACATTTACCAGCGTATTGTTGTTCTAACTTCCCTTAGAGGGCGTTTAGTTTATATTCCTTCAGATTAAATATATTTAAAAAACGTGTATTCATATAAGCTTTTGCAACTTGTTTTTTTTTTTTCAATTAACATCGAATATTTACCTCTTTCCACATCGTATATCTATATAGGAGGCCCTCACTTAGTGTCATTGATAGGTCCCTGGAAACTCCGACCTGAAATAAAACAACGTATAGCTTAAATAACATCAGATATCATTTCTTTTTTGTTTGTTTGTTTGTTTTCCAGCATATTATGGGGGTACGGATGTTTAGGTTACGTATGTTGCCCTTGCTCCCCCTCCCCCCCCAAGTCCGAGCTTTAAGCATGTCCATCCCCCGGATGGTACGTGTCGCATTCTTTCTGTGTACCCGTCCCCTCCTCCCCCTCCCTCTCCCCCTGCCTGACATCCAATAGATGTTATTCTTATATGTGCACTTATGTGTTGATCAGTTAATACCAATTTGCTGGTGAGTACATGTGGTGCTTGTTTTTCCATTCTTGGGATACTTCACTTAGTAGAATGGGTTCCAGCTCTATCCAGGAGAATACAAGAGGTGCTAGATCACCATTGTTTAGATAACATCATTTCATTAAACATTGTTTAGTTATAACATTGATGAGGAAAAATTGGTTTTTTATTACATATACGTTTATTGAAAAACAGTGCATACAATTGGTGCGCTATTAAAATTTTCATTAGAAGCATTATATTCTATATACTTTTTTGCAACTTCCTCTTTCACTTATTTGTATAGGCTTTCTAAATTGGAGTTCTGTGTAAAACCTCAGTCCTACAGAAAATAATTTGAGCAACTACCTTCTCAATAGCTAGTTCCATTCTAGATGCATAGCAAAGAATCAATTCATTGCACATGATGGATGCCTGAGCGAGTAGGGTTTAATTCTCACAGAACCCCAGTAGAGAAGAGATAAAGAGAAACTTTTATACATGTACACATGTATTAAAATATCCAATGAGCATTGTTTTTAATAGCCAAAAAATATAGAAGAAATATATACTCATAACAAAGCAGAATAAATAAGTAGTAACAATAATAGTACCTCATAGTCTGTAATCCCAGCACTTTGGGAGGCCAAAGTGGGAGGATCACTGAGGCCAGGAGGTTGAGATCACCTTGGGCAACATAGCAAGACCCCATCTCTACAAAAAATTTAAAAAATTATCTGGGCATGATAGTGCATACCTGTAGTCCCAGCTACTCCGGAGGCTTAGTCGGGAGGATTGCTTGAGCCCAGGAGTTCGAGGTTACAGTAAACTGAGATCACGCCACTGCACTCAAGCCTGTGTGACAGAGTGAGACTCTGTCTCTAAAAATAAATAAATAAATAGTACCTCATAGAGTTGAGAGGATTAAAGGAGTTTAGTGCATGTAAACCACTTACAAATATGCGTGGCCTATAGAAAATGTTCGGTAAATATTGGCTGTTATAATAATAATAATTATGGTTGGGTCAATGTATATATCATCTTATTATTTTTAATGTCTGCATAATATTCTTTCAATGGATGCAGTATATTATTTAACCAAGCCCTTTTTCATAGACAGTTTGGTTGTTTGTAATTTTTTGGTCTTATTATTATTATACTATTATTTTAGAGATGGGGTCTTGCTGTGTTGCCCAGGCTGGTCTCGAACTCCTGGTCTCAGGTGATCCTCCCACCTCAGTCTCCAGAGTAGGGACTATAGGTGTGAACCACCACACCTGGCTAACTTTTTATTGATACAAACAATGCTACAGTTTAAATCCTTCTACATTTTTATGCACTTTGCTGTTATTTCTGTAAGACACATTCCTAGAAGTGGGATTTCTGAGTCAAACCATAGCATAATTTTCCTTTTTTTCCTTTTTTCTTAGCTTTCTATTTTGAAGTAATTAGAGACTCAAAAGAAGTTGCTAAAATAGTACAGAGAGGTCCTGCAGATCTTTTATTCATCTTCCTCCAGTGGCAGCATCTTATATAACTACAGTGTAGAACATTATTCAAAATTAGGAGACTGTACATTTTAACTTTTAATAAATGTTACCAAATTATCCTTTAAAAAGTTTTATCAACTTCTACTCCGTCAACAAGGCAATAAAGTAACCAATTTTTTTATATCTTTGCCAACATTTGAGTGATCAATCTTTAAAATTTTTGTCAATATGGTGGGCAATAACTGCATTGGTGTTTCATTTTGCATTTTTGTGATTACCAGTGAAGTTGAGTATTATTTTCAAACACTCACTGTCCACTTGTACTATTTCTGTAAACTTCCTGTTTATATGTTTTATCTAATTAGTAGGTAGGTTATTTGATTTTTTTCTTATTTGTTTGTGAGAACTTTTGTTTATTAAGGCTAGTCTCCATTTGTCTGTTACATGTTGCAAATATTTTCCCCAATCTGTCATGTGCCATTCAACTACATTTTATCATCCCGAAGTTTTACGTTTTTATGTAATCCATTTGGTCAATTTTTCCCCTTTATGTCTTTCAAATTTTATGTTTTTCTTAGGAAATAAAAATCATAAGAGAAGTCCTATAATTTTTCCACAATTTTACCCTTTTTTTAACATTTATTAATTTTAGACACTTCCTGGATGCTAAATCTTTATAAAATTCAGTTATATTTGCTTATTACAAATTCAACATCTGGGGCAACTGATTGAAAGCAAACATGATGCACTCTTAATTTTACTTTGCCACTTTCCATTATTTTCAACTTGGATATGTTCAAATCCACCCATCTTTTATTTGGCAAACCAGGGTATTTCTAAGCCAATAGGCATTTTGGTAGCTGCATGGTCAAAATGTTCCCAGCTACTATACTCTCTCCCACCCTGGCCCACTGCAGGAGAGGTGAGGTGTGTGAAAGTGTTTGCCAACGGGACCCTTGCCATCTCTGCTTCGAAAGACCACACACTGCGCTTGTGGAATTTACTCTCTGGCCAGGAGAAATTCACCATTTGGGACGGAGTCTCGAAAACTCCCACTGAACCTCAAATCTGGAGCCTTCATGTGGATGAAGAAAACAAGGTTGTATATTTGGCATCTGGCTCAAAGGTAACAAACACCTGCCCTGTTTGTAAAGGAAAACTGAGACCAGAGTTTTCAAAGACAGGAATAAACTGTTTCTATAAGCAGGGGCTCCCTTACGGTAGACAGGAGTACACAACCACTTGAAAGAGTGTTATACGAGGTTTCAACCTGCATAGTTGGCTTCCTGGTAGTTCTTTCTGACCCTGAGATTTGAGACCTTTCATCTTTTTTAATATAGTCATTTCAGTGCTATAAATTTCCCTCAAAGTACTGCTTTGCCTGCATACCACAAATTTTGGTATGTTGTGTTTTCGTTTACATTTCACTTTTGATTTCTTCTTTGATCCATGGGCTATTTAGAAGTGTGCTATTAGTTTCCAAATATTTGAGGGGTTCCCAAGTAAATCCACAAAAAGGATTTGATGTGAATCCTTTCAAATTTATTGAGACTTGTTTTATGGTCTCTCTTGGCAAATCTTCCGTGGTCACCTGAAAACAATGTACATTCCACTGTGTTATTCCTTTACGTAAACCACAACCCTATGATTAGATAGTTTTGTGAATGGGGATACACAATAGCATTGTGGGTAAGAGTTTAGCAACTAAAGCCGGGTGGAAAAATCTGTATTTAACTCTCAGTTGAGTTTCTTGAGAGCTGAGTGACTTTGGTCATGTCACTTCATCATTTTGAGTCCCATTTTCTCATCTTCCTCATAAGATAATGATGGCAAAACACCGGCATGGTGCTTGGCACATACTAAGCACCCAATAATTAGTATTTTTTAATTATTGTAGTACATTAGTAATTGGTGGTTTCGACAGTAATATTGGTGCATGTAAACTGCGCTATCCAAAATGGGAGTAACTAGCCAGATGTGGCTATTGAATGTTTGAAATGTGGCTGTTTCCACATATTGGATTTCAAAGACCTAGTATAATAAAATTCAAATAAACTATCTCTATAGTAATTTTGATATTGATTCCATGTGGAAGTGATAATACTTGGACCTATTGGGTTCAATTAAATATATTATCAAAACTGATTTCACCAGTTTCTTTTTACCTTGTTTTAGGTGGCTAATGAAAAATTTAAAGTCATATGTGGCTTGCATATTTTTATTGGACAGGGCAGGCTGAAATATTAGAGAAGTATTGATTGATTTCAAAATCAGTTATAAAAATCTTCTTTGTTATCAATAAAAGTTTGGGAAATAAAGTATATAGAAATAACGCCCAAAATAACCACTGTTAACATTTATATGATTTTACTTTATGTGATGTGTGCATGTGTGTGCATTTGTGTGTGACTATGTCTATAAAATAAAATTGGGATTAAAATACATACTTGGGGCCAGGCGCAGGGGCTCACGCCTGTAATCCTAGCACTTTGGGAGACTGAGGTGGGAGAATCACTTGAGCCCAGGAGTTCGAGAAAAGACTAGGAAATAGTGACACCCTGTCTCTACAAAAAAAAGAGAAAAATTAGCCCAATTTGGTGGTGTGCATCCCTTTAGTCCCAGCTACTCGGGATGCTGAGGCAGGAGGATCGCTTGAGCCCAGGAGTTTGAGGTTGCTATGAGCTATGATGACACCACCGCACTCTACCTCTGGCAACAGAGTAAGATTCTGTCTCAAAAAACCAAAAAAACCCCACATACATGTACAGTTTTATAAAGCTGTTTTTCCCACTTAATATGTCATGAGCTCATGAGCGTTTTCTCATAACCTTAATTTTTTGAAAACATCATGCTTAGTGATTGCACAAGATTCCATCGTCTGGCTTCACTAGAGTTTATTTAACTAATGCCTTGTTATTGGACAAATAGGTTGTTTCCAGTTCTTTGGTCTTACAAATAACTGAAATAGCTTTCCTTATACACATATCTTTGTGTGTGTCTCTCCTTATTTTGTTACTTGAAACCCCAGATGTAGAACTAATGGGCAAATGTGTAATATTTAGATTGTTACTGCTAATTAAAAGATACTTTTTAGGAGGTGAAATTGAACATGAAAACTTGTAATGAACATATATACGCATGCATATAGCGCTGCTGACTTTTTTATTCTATGATTAAAATGTTTTATTTTAGACCAATTTTAGATGTACAGAAAAGCTATAAAGATAGTACAGGGAGCTCCCATACTTTCTTCATTCAGTTTCCCTAATGTCAACATCTTACATAACAGAGTATGTTTGGCACAGCTAAGACATTAATATTGATAAATCCTGTCAATTAAACTCCAGACTTTACTTAGATTTCATCAATGGTTTCACACAAGTTCTTTTGTTGTTCCAGGATCCAATATGGGATCCACTCCCTGTGTTTTTTTTTTTTTTTTTTTTTTGAGACAGGGTCTCGCTCTGTTGACCTGGCTGGAGTGCAGTGGCATCATCATAGCTCACTGCAGCCTCAGACTCCTGGGCTCAAGCGATCCTCCTGCCTCAGTCTCCAGAGTAGCTGGGACTACAGGCACACGCACCACCATGCCCAGCCAATTTTTCTATTTTATTCAGAGAAAGGGTCTGGCTCTTGCTTAGGCTGGTCTCGAACTCCTGGCCTCAAGCAATCCTCCCGCCTCAGCCTCCCAGAATACTAGGATTACAGGTGTGAACCACCACACCCGGCCTCCCTCTCTTTTATATTTCTGAACTAGCAATGTTGAAAATAAAATGAATAAACCATAAAAAAGAACAGGTCTTGCATCTGAGTCTGGAAAACGTGCAGTCTAGGTCTCCTACTGAGATGTCGCTTCCTCTTTGTTCCGTTAGATCAATGCTTGGAATCTGGAAACTGCAGAACTGGTTTTCTGTATCCTGGGAGATGCCTCTGATCCCTGGATGTGCACGACCGTGCTGGCCTCCCAGGCCAGGCTGATGGCAGTGTCCAAGGGCGGCGTGGTCAGTGTGTGGAGCTCCGCCACAGGAAAACTGCAGGGGAAGCAACGTTTGTCCAGCATCAGAGAAGGAAGCCCTGCCTGTGCGGTCTCCGTGCAGAAACAAGGAAAGCTGGTCACTGGGTTTAGCAATGGCTCCGTCTCTCTGGTAGGCAACTTTACAGACTGTGATGAGAAAATTAAATCAGCCTAAAAGTGCTCTGATGTCCTAGAAATTGGGAGAGAGGATCTTGCCTTGTATCTTTTAATAAGTGACACTTGGCTTCTTTTTCTTTTTTTTTTTGAGACAGAGTCTCACTCTGTCACCCCCCAGCTAGAGTGCAGTGGTGTCATCATAGCTCACAGCAACCTCTGACTCCTGGGCTCAAGTGATCCTCCCGCCTCAGCCTCCCGAGTAGTTGGGCCTATAGGCCTGCACCACCATGCTTGGCTAATTTTCTATTTTTCTATTTTTAGCAGAGACAGGGTCTCGCTCTTGCTCAGGCTGGTCTCGAACTCCTGAGCTCAAGCGATCTTCCTGCCTCAGCCTCCCAGAGTGCTGGGATTTCAGGCATGAGCCACTGCACCCGGCCCTGCGAACTTATTTAACCCTGAAAACAACACTATGATGTAGTTGCTGTCATTATGTCTATGTTACGGATGGGTAAACTGAGGCAAGGAGAGGTGAAGTCCTTTGCCTAAAGTCACAAAGCTGGTGAGTGATTTTGAACTCAAGCAGTCTGGCTCTAGAATCCGTGCTTTTAGCTGCTACTCTTAGGCTACCTGAAAGCAGGGGTTCTCAACCTGTGACGATTGATATTTGGAGCCTGATCATTCTTTGCTACGAGGGCTGTACTGTGCTTTATAGGATGTTGAGCAACATCCCTGGACTCCACCCACCAGATGCCAGTAGGAGTGCTGGAATGTTCTCTGGGCCCCTGAGTGCTTACAACAACAATGATGTCAACAATAATAATAGCTGCTACTTCGGGAGGGCCGACTAAATGCTGAACAATAATTCTATGTACTTCTCATCCCGCCATATCTCTGAGAGGGGATTTTGAGATCATCTTTCATTTAACAGGAGGGGGAAACTGAGGCACTGAGGTGTTAAAGAACTTGCTTAGAGTCCCAGAGCTGGCAGAGCCCTGCATCCAATCTAAGCTCTTAACCCTTAACCCTACGGAAATGCCTGACAGGTATCCCTGACTTTGCACAGGTTTCCTCCGAAGGAGACAGATTGCTGGAGAAGCTTCCAGATGCTGTGGGATTCCTGGTGATCTCTGAAGATGAGTCCCTTCTCGCGGCAGGTAGCGTTTGGCTCTCATTTCAGAGGATCGAGGATACAGATCAGGGTGGGATTGGGAATGGGGGCGGGGCTTGGGGACAAAGAAGAGTGCTAGGTGAGAAGTTAGCAGATTTTTCCTGCAAAAGGGCTGCACAGGGAACATTTTTGAACTCTAGATGAGATGTTCTCTGTTGTCATGACTCAACTCCGCTGTCGTGGCACAAAAGTCACCATAGACAGTGTTTATTTATTTATTTGTTCATTTATTTATTTGAGATAGGGTCTCGCTCTGTTGCCCAGGCTGGGGGAATGCAGTGGCCTGATTGTAGCTCACTGCAGCCTCCACCTCCTGGCCTCAAGTGATCCTCCCGCCTCAGCCTCCCAAAATGCTGAGATTACAGGCATGAGCCACCACGCCCGGTCTAGACACTATTTTAAAAGTGCTGTGCCCATGTGCCAATACAACTTTATTTACAGACACTGATGTTTGAATCCCATATCATTTTCATGGGTCATGAAATATTAATGTTACTTTGATTTTTTTTTAACCATTTAAAAATGTAGAAACTGCTAGGTGTGGTGGCACATACCTGTAGTCCCAGCTACTCGGGAAGTTGAGGCAGGAGGATCGCTTGAGCCCAGGAGTTTGAGACCAGCCTGAGCAATATAGCAGGGCCCAGTCTCAAAAATAAAATAAAATAAAAATGTAGACACTATTCTTAGCTCACGGGCCATACAAAAACAGGCAGCAGGTTGGTGTTGGCCCTCGGGCTGTAGTTTGCTAATCCCTGTTCTTGGGGAATCTCCTAACCTTGCTGGGCTTCACCTTATTATCTTTGAAACAGAAGTTATCATCCTTGTCAAATAGTCACAGAGATAGAGTGGGCCAGGTTCGAGGAGAGGGAGGGATAGTTTTGTACACAGATGAGTCAGTCCACGCAATCCCCGGCTGTTAGGTTCTTCCGGTCTAGCAGGAAAGAGGGACAATTAGGTAGCCACGAGAAATTCTGGTTGGTGTTATGACAAGACAAGAATAAGGGGTTCTGCTACTTGGGAGGCTGTGGTAGGATGATCCCTTGAGCCCAGGAGTTTGAGGCCAGCCTGGGCAACATAGCAAGACCCCATCTTAAAAAAAAGGGGGGAGCGGCTTGGCATGGTGGCTCACATCTGTAATCCTAGCACTCTGGGAGGCCAAGGTGGGAGAACCACTTGAGGTCAGGAGTTTGAGACCAGCCTGAGCAAGAGTGAGACCCCCTCTCTACAAAAAATAGAAAAATTAGCCAGGCATGGTGGCACATGCCTATAGTCCCAGCTCCTCAGGAGGTTGAGGCAGGAGGATCGCTGGAGCCCAGGAGTTGGAGGCTGCAGTGAGCTATGATGACGCCACTGCTCTCCACACTCCAGCCTGGGTGACAGAGAGAGACCTTGTCTCTTAAAAAAAAAAAAAGAAAGAAAGAAAGAAAAAGAAAAAGAAAAGAAAAGAAAAAATAAATAAAAGCAGCAAAGGGAAGGTTTCATGCAGCAGAGCTCAGGAGGGCCTAGGCATGTGCGCTTCTGGTTCTCCTCTCAAATCAGCCACGCGGACAGCTCTCAGCCCTCCCGCAGTGGTGCGGGACCACACGCGTGATGCGCGGCCGACCAGCGCAGCTCCCCTGAGCTTTGGCATCCAGGGCTTTTGCCGGGAGTCAGTCACATGGACGTGGCTGACTGTCCTTACTCCAGGGCGGCCAGGGAGGGCTTCCCTTAGTCTACGGCCTCTCCATAGGTCAAGGCGATACCACATGTCCCAAAGCTCCCACCGCAAATCACTTCGTTACCATCTGGAGCAACCCGAACCCTCCAAGCAAGCAAACCTCTCTTATCAGGCAGGACATTCCAAGTGCTTAGATGTCACCTCCCAGGAGAAGGTCAAGGCCAAACCTTTCAGGTGCAGGGTGTGGCCAAGCCAGGCCTGCTGAGAATCCTTTTCTGCACAAGGATGTGGTGCAAATATCCTTGTACTGTAGACGTGCGTCATCAGACAGTTGCTAAAACGAGACGATGTACGGGAGGCACCCAGCATAGCGCCTCACCCCATCTGAGAGTTACCGCCGTAACAGTGGCTAATGCTTGGGTGGTTACATGTGTCAGAGCCCGTCCTAAGGGATTTGCAGCTGTTAACTCTTTTACTTCTCAACAATAGCCCTGGGAGGTAGGCACTTTCATTATTCTCCTTGATAGATGCAGAAACTAAAGCACAGAGAAGTTAAGTAACTTGCCTGAGGTCACACAGCTATAAGTGGAGGGGCTGGGGTTTGAACCCAGTGTCTGGCTTGACTCCACGCTCTCAAACACGATGCTGCCCTGCATCAGAACATCTGTTTATTTACCAATATGTTGTCTCTGAATATCCGGAAGAATCGATGGTGCGCCTGTCTTACAAGCAAACAGTTCCTGTGACAGGGCAGGATGCCCACTTGAATGGGTCCACGATCACCGGCGCATGCAGCCCCTGAGCTGTCGGTGCCAGTGGAAGGGGACAACCCGACTGGTGGCCCGGGAGTTCCAAGGACAAAACTCTTTTTCTTTTTTTTTCCTGGAGACAGGGTCTTGCTCTGTTGCCTGGACACGAGGTTCAGTGGCATGATTGTAGCTCACAGCAGCCTCGAACTCCTGGGCTCAAGCGATCCTCCTGCATCAGCCTCCCGAGTAGCTGGGACTACAGGCACAAACCACCATGCCTGGCTAATTTTTCTATTTTTAGTAGAGACGGGGGTCTCGCTATGTTGCTCAGGCTGGTCTCGAACTCCTGATCTCAAGTGATCCTCCCACCTCGTCCTCCCATGCTTGCTGGGATTATAAGCATGAGCCACCATGCCCAGCCCATTTATGTCCTTTATGGGGCCTCAGTGACTTTGCATAAACCTGTCCTTTGTGCACCTACCTGCGCTGCTAGGTGTCCTCTCAACAAAACATCGCTCAGATCATATTTGGAATGCTACTGAGCAAGTCCCCTGGGTTAGGGTTGCCAGAAAAAACACAAGACCCTCGGTGAAATGTGAATTTCAGATAGAGGACAAATTAACTTTTTAGGATAAGTATATCCCGTGCAATTATTTGGGATGTACTTATACTACTGAAAAACAAACAAACCAACCTCATCGTCTATCTGAAATTCACATTTAACTGGGTGTCCAGGTGTTTGTTTGTTTATTTGTTGAATCGAGCCACCCTTTCTCATCCTCCATCTCCTCCTCCTTCACTCCTGGCAGCCACACCAGTCTCCGCAGCTCCTCAAACACGCTCAGGACATTCCTACCTCCTGGTGGTCTCTTGCTGTTCCCACCTTTCCAGTGGCTGCCACCTCCTCATCCCACTAAACCAGGTTCAAATGTCCTGGGGCTATTGTAACAAACTAGCCCACAAACTAGGGGGGCTTAAAACAACGGGGATTGATCGTCTCATAGTCCCAGAGGCCTGAAGTCTGAAACCAGCAGGTCAGCAGGGGACACGGCCTCCCCAGGGATCCTGTCACCTTCCTGGCACCCAGCAGGTGCCCCAGAACATCTCTGGTGATTGACCACGTTACCCTCAAGCTCCTCCAGGCACAGGAGGACTAAGCCCAGCCCCCTGCCGTTTCAGGCTTTGGAAGATGCGTGCGGATATTCTTGGCCGACTCGCAGGGCTTTCACCGGTTCATGGCCGCCGATCTGCAACACGAGGACACAGTCCAGACAGCCGTTTTTGGTCCCAAGAACAACCTGATCGTCACTGGGTCCCTCGACGCACTCATTCAGGTGGGAGATCCAGGAACCCTCATCCTCGCCTCCGCCTCTGGAATAGAAAATATGATTCTTCAGGCATTTTTTTTTTTTTTTGGCTGAAAATACAGAAACCCACAAAAATGAGTGCGGGTAAAATATAGCAGCTCATCGAGAGGCCACGAGGACACAAGGGCGTCTCCTGCGCCAATGGCAGACCTGGGTGGGAATTATTTAACACTACAATGCTAAAGCAGGAGATGGTGTTCCCGACGGAGCCTGAAATGTTGGGAAGATTTTGGCCTTCAGAGCAGAGCAGGGTTGTGGGGGAAGATATTCTCGATAAGTTCAAAGCTGTCAGAGCTGGGGAGTGAAGCACGTGGTAACATGTTAGTCTCGGGAGCTCTTTAAGTTTTTCTTGTTTTTTTTTTTTTTCTTTCTCCTTCTTATGAGCTATTTCTTCCCAGCTTTTAAAGAAATTGACAAAAATTATATATATTTGGCTGGGTGCGGTGGCTCACACCTGTAATCCCAGCACGCTGGGAGGCCGAGGTAAGAGGATGGCTTGAGGTCAGCAGTTTGGGACCAGCCTGAGCAAGAGCCAGACCTCATCTCTACAAAAGATAGAAAAATTAGCTGGACATTTTGTTTAAAAATGTTTAAAAACTAGCCAGCAGGGTGGCATGTGCCTGTAGTCCCAGCTACTCGGGAGGCTGAGTTAGGAGGCTCGCTTGAGCTCAGGAGTTGGAGGTTGCAGTGAGCTATGAAGACACCGTTGCCCTCTACCTGGGGCGACAGAGTGAGGCTGTCTCAAAAAAATAAATAAATAAAAGTATGTATTTATGGTGTACCGCACGATTTTTTTTTTTTTTTTTTTTGAGACAGAGTCACGCTCTGTTGCCTGGGCTAGAATGCTGTGGCGTCAGCCTAGCTCACAGCAACCTCAAACTCCTGGGCTCAAGTGATCCTCCTGCCTCAACCTCTCAAGTAGCTGGGACTACAGGCATGGGCCACCATGCCCGGCTAATTTTTTCTATATATATGTTTAGTTGTCTAGCTAATTTTCTTCTATTTTTAGTAGAGACGGGGTCTCGCTCTTGCTCAAGCTGGTCTCGAACTCCTGACCTTGAGTGATCCTCCTGCCTCGGCCTCCCAGAGTGCTAGGATTATAGGCGTGAGCCACTGCGCCCGGCCCCACGTGATGTTTTGAAACATGTATACACCATGGAACGGCTCCATGCAGCTAACTAAGACATGCATTACCTCATATACTTACCATTTTTGTGTGTGTGGTGGGAACACGAAATCTACTCTCAGTGATTTTCGAGTATACAGTATATTGTTGTTAATAATAGTAATAGTTACCATGTTGTACAACAGATCTCTCAAACTTATTCTTCCTGTCTGCCTGAAACTTTGCAGCCTTTGACCAACATCTCCCCACCGCCCCTCTCACTCCCACCTCTGGTACCCACCATTCCACTCTCTGCTTCTGTGAGTTCCACTTTTTTGGATTCCACATATAAATGAGATCACGCAGTGTCTGTCTCTCGGTGCCTGGTGTGTTCCACTTGGCATAGTGTCCTCCAGGGTCTAATCTAGGATCCCTCATTGCATTTTGTATCTAGTAATATTTACCATGTTAAAAATGAAAAAGTATATTTCATTATGGATACATAAGTATCCATAATGAATTAACGGATATTTACGTATCCATTAATTCATTAACATGATATTCACATAATAACATAGTTTTATTTTTTAAAAAACCCCTACGTTTCTTAAAACCAAAAGAAAAATTCGTGGGAAGAGTTTTAATGTTTGACATTTTTGCAAATCCCTTTAACGTTTGGCTTGTTAGAAGACAGACAGACTCTCATGTTTGATTCTGCATTCTCGTATTTGGTGTGATATCTTGTCATGTAGCTTCTGAAAACTCCACCACTGACTTAGAGGAAAAGAGTGAAAAAGGCAAATAATATCTTAGAATCATTATGAACAAAAAAAGAAAAAAAAAAAGAATTATTATGAACATAGTTTTGATCTTGCAGACCCCCTAAAAGCATCCAGGGGTACCCTCCAGGGGTTCCCCAGGACATGCTTTGGGAACTGCTACGGTAGCTGATCAGTGAGGAGTCAGGAACTTTAAAGGGGTGGGGAGATGTGAAGTCCCTTGAACCACAGCCTAAAAATTCATCGTAAGTGGATAAATGGGCTTCATAAGGCCTATTTCCAAGCTACGGTCGTGTCAGGAAGACGTCGCATCTGCCCTCCTGTTCTCTATCCTCAGGTGTGGAGTCTGTCGGAACAGGGCACCCTGCTGCACATCCTCGAAGGCGTCGGGGCCCCTGTGAGCCTGCTGGCCCGGGGTGGGGCTTTGGTGGCATCTGCTTCCCGGCAGTCCTCATCTTTCAAAGTCTGGGATCTTGCCGATGCTCAGAAACCCCGGGAATCTGCCCCCTTTCTGGACCGCACCGGCCTCACTGCGGTGTCCCACAACGGAAGCTACGTCTACTTCCCCAAAATTGGTGACAAAAACAAAGTCACCATTTGGGACTTGGCAGAAGGTTTGTGAGATATAAGTATGGTCGTGTGTGCGGGTCAGAATTGAAGCCGTCTGTCTTAGAGGGTTTAGACTGCTATGGTGAAGTACCACAGACTGCGTGGCTTAAGCAATGAACATTTATTGCTCACAGTTCTGGAGGCTGGGAAGTTAAGGACTGAGGTGCTGGCAGGTCTGCCGTCTGGTGAGGGCCCGTTTCCTCATTCATAGGTGGCCGTCTTCACATTGTATCTGCAGAGAGAGAGAGAGAGAGTGTGCGCAAGCAAGCTCTTGGGCATCTTCTTAGAAGGGCACTAATCCCATGCATGAGGGCCCCACCCCTCAGCCTAATCACTTCCCAAAGTCCCTGCTATAGTTTGAATGATTTTTCCCCCAAACCTCATGTCGAAATTTGATCCTCAGTGTTGGAGGTGGGGCCCGGTGGGAGGTGTTTGAGTCATGGGGGCGATCCCTGAGGAATAGATGAATGTCCTCCCTGGATGGAGGGTGATCGAGTTCTTGCTCTGTCAGTTCCCGTGAGAGGTGGTTGTTGAAAAGAGCCTGGCACCTCCCCCATCTCTCTCTCTCTCTCCCCCTCTCCGCTCCTCTCTCGCCATGTGATCTCTGCACACGCCAGCTTCTCTTCACCTTCCACCACCAGTGGAAGCTTCCCAAGGCCTTCCTCAGAAGCAGACACTGGCGCCTGCAGATCTGTGAGCCAAACAAACCACCCTTTCTTTATAAATTACCCAGCCTCAGGTATTCTTTTATGGCAACACGAATGGACTAAGAGGAAGACTAAGGTGAGGACTAGGAGGCCTCACCTCCTAATACTAGCCCATTGGGGTGAGGATTTCAACTGAGAAATTTGGGAGGGGGGGACACAAAGGTTTGATCCATAACACCCCCATAACTCTAGGCAGGTTGAAAGTTGCTGATGGAAAACAGGACATGATTTTACACATTTCCCCCAGAAAGCAATTGGTAATCTGGCTGCCCAATGCCTGTTTGAGTTCATGTTCCCTCGAAGCTGGGCCCGGGATGAGGATATTTGCACCAGTGATGCATGGAGGGGTGTTGAAAGGGAGTGAGGGAAGGAGGCTGGGGCGGGGGGAGGGCAGAGCAAGGATGCGAGCTTGGCTGGAATCCCATGGGAGCCCTGGAAGGCAAATGGTGCCACTGCCTGGGTGCATTCGGGCTGCTATACTGGAACAGCGTAGACCGGCTTATGAAGAACAGAAATTCATTTCTCACGGTTGTGGAGGCTGGGAAGTCCAAGATCAAGGTGCAGACAGGTCTGGCATTGGTTGAGGGCCCACTTCCTGGTTCATGGACGGCCATCTGTTGCTCTGTCCTCACATGGCAGAAGGTGACAAAGGAGTCCCTAGGGCCTCTTTTTTTTTTTTTTTTTGAGACAGGGTCTCACTCTGCTGCCCAGGCTGGAGTGCAGTGGCATCATCATAGCTCACTGCAGCCTCAAACTCCTGGGCTCAAGCGATCCTCCAGCCTCAGCCTCCCAAGTAGCTGGGACTACAGGTGTGTACCACCATGCTGGGCTAATTTTTTTAGGTTTTTTTTTTTTTTAATAGAGAAGGAGTCTCATTATTGCCCAGGGTGGTCTTGAACTCCTGGGCTCAAGTGATCCTCCTGCCCTGGCCTCCCAAAGTGCTGGGATTATAGGCGTGAGCCACCACGCCTGGCCCAGACAGATATGCTTTGAGTGTCAACCCACTAGCCTAGGCTCTGAGGGGTTGGCAGTGCACAAATCAGACAAGGTTACCATTCTCAAGACGCTTGTCTGCTAGTTGGGGAGCAGAGTAGGACACAAAGCAATGGAGAGTGGCGGCCAGTGATGGGGGAGTCTGCTAGCTGCAGCCCGAGGGCCAAAGCTGGAAGCATGCATTTGTTTACATGCTACCTGTGTCTGCCTGCAGGCTGGAAAGATTGTAACTGAGTGCATAGGGCTCATGAGCCAAAAATATTTATTTCCTAGCCCTTTGCAGAAGACGTTTGTAAAGGAAAAGTTTAGGATGAGATCTGAGAGGTCACGTAAAGCCTTGAGGACAGTAGAAAGGAGTTTGTATTATGTCCTGAGGGTCGTGGAAGCCAGGATTCACACCCCACTCCCCAGCACCCTGCATTGCTGAGGGTTAAGCAGGGGCCTGAGACGATGTTTTACATTTTAAACAGCTCAGATTGGCATGGCAGGGTGGTTTATGGCCTGCTTATAATCCTAGCACACTGGGAGGCCGAGGGGGGAGGATCATTTGAGGTCAGGAGTTTGAGACCAGACTGAGCAAGAGCAAGACCCCATGTCTACTAAAAATAGAAAAATTTAGCCAGGCATGGAAGCGTGTGCCCAGTCCCAGCTACTGAGGAGGCTAAGGCAGGAGGATCGCTTGAGGCCAGGAGTTCAAGGCTGCAGTGAGCTATGATGACACCACTGCACTCCAGCCTGGGCAACAGAGCAAGACCCCGTCTCTAAAAAATAAAATAAATGTAAAAAAGTAGGAAAACCAGGGAACCTCTATGATCAGTTCTCAATGTGGTCTTCTCCCCTGGCAGGTGAGGAACAAGACATCCTGGACACTTCCAATGAGATCAGGTGTCTGGAGGTTGCTGAGCAGTCCAAGCTCCTTTTTACTGGCCTTGTTTCGGGGACTGTCCTAGTGTTCCCCCTGAATTCCCGGCAGGATGTGATGTGCATCCCCCCTCCCGAGGCCCGGAAAGCCATCAACTGCATGTCCTTGAGCAAGGGTGAGGACCGTTTGGCCATTGCCTATGACAACATTGTCCTGGTCCTGGACATCAGCCCCGGGGACCCCTGTCCGGTCATCGACGGGCCAACACACACCTTTTACACCCAGCTGCCCGAGACCATATCCAGCGTGGCCGTGCTGCGTGACTACCGTGTGGTCTACGGCATGACGAACGGCGACCTCTTCCTCTACGAGTGCGCAAATTCCAAAGTGTTCCCCTTGGAGGCGCACAGGAGCCGAGTCTCCTGCGTGGAGGTCAGCCACGAGGAGCAGCTGGCGGTCAGTGGGTCCGAGGAAGACTGGCTGTGTCTCTGGGACCTGCAGGCGTGCAAGTGGAAATTCGAGATGACCTACATGGTGCGTGGCCTGTCATACCCTGGTCCCGCTAGATCCTGGCTTTGGAAAACCAATAAACAGCCATCGTTTATTAAGTGCACGGCCGGGGCGGGGGGGACCAGAGTGGAACGAGGATGAGGAAAGTGAGGCACTTGCCTTGGGAGCAAAGTTTAAGGAGGTACCAAAAAACTCAGCAATGCAGATAAACAATATTTTAATGCAATATTTATTCGTTTAGTTAGTTTAGAGACAGGGTCTCACTGTCACCCAGGCTGGAGTGCAGTGCCATCATCACAGCTCACTGCAGCCTCAAACTCCTGGGCTCAAGCGATCCTCCTGCCTCAGCCTCCCGAGTAGCTGGGACTACAAGGCACATGCCACCATGCTGGCTAATTTCTTTTTTTTAATTTCTGCATATTATGGGGATACAAATGTTTAGGTTGTGTTGCCCTTGCCCCTCCCACCCCCCACCCCCCAGTTTTTAAAAATTTTTTTGTAGAGATGGGATTTCGCCGTGTTTGCCCAGGCTGGTCTCGAACTTCTGGCTTCAAGCGATCTTCCTGCCTCAGCCTACCAAAGTGCTGGGACTCTGGGACCCACAGGTGTGCAAGTGGAAATTCGAGATGAGCTTCACGGTGCGTGGCCCACCATGCCACCTCACCCAGCCTTGATGTAATATTTTTTTAAAAACCCAAAAGGAATGCCAAAAATCCACGAAGAACAAAATAGCGCTGACTCACTCTTCTCACCCTGGTTCTTTGCTGTCCTTTCATTCCAATGATATTTATTGCACGACCTCTGCCTGGCCCCTTTCTAGCACCGAGGAGGCAGCTGTGACCAGGGGAGACACTGTCCCAAGTCTTGGAGCCACTTTCTCGTGGGAGAGACCCACTAGGGTTTTCTGTGTTCTGCTCACTGAGGTGTCCTCTGTCCCTAAGAGAGCTCCTGACATTTCCTCAGTGCTCAATACATGTTGGTGAAATAAAAACAAAGCAACGAATACATGATGGGTTAGAGAGTAATAAGGGATTTGAAGGAAAACACAGCAAAGTAAAGTGGGTGGATAGAGGCAAGGGCTGCTGTGTAAGAAAGCTGTGCAAATGTACTGGAACAGCATTCTGGGCAGAAGGAACAGCAGCTGCAAAGGCTCTGAGGAGGGAAACTGGCAAAGTATCTTAGGGTCCTATTATAAGGCGCTATTATTTTTTGTATCGACATTATACTTAAGAGTATATTACATGTTGTATGTTTACATATTTATATATTGATGCAATATAATATATATGTCATACTATCATTATATAATTTAATCCTTACACCAGTCTTGTAGGGTCGGTGTTATTGTTCCAGTTTTTCAGATGAAGAACTGAGGTCATATGTTAAGTTGCAAGATGTAAAAATTGTTAATAAACATAGGGAGATGATATTGTAACAAAGAGAATGGAATGGCGGGGTATGGTGGCTCATGCCTGTAATCCCAGCTACTTGGGAGGCCAAGGCAGGAGAATTGCTTGAGGCCAGGAATTTGAGATCAGCCTGAGCAATGTAGCAAGACCCCCTCTCTATAAAATTTAAAAAAAATATTATCCAGGTGTGGTGGCATGCATCTCTAGTCCTAGCTACTCAGTGAGCTATGAGCCACTGCATTCCAGCCTAACCCACAGAGTGTGACCCTGTCTCTTAAAAAAGAGATAGAGAGAGAGAGAACACATATTTATAGTTTCATGTTGAAAGATATTTGTCCCACCTGACTTATTTGTTTTTATGAAGCCACTACCAAGTCTGGGATGTAAGTATTTTGCCTTGCTGAGATAGGAAATTTCAACACAACAGTTAAATACACACAGCTTTGTTTTTAAATCAGCTTAATTTTAGAATAATTTTGGATTTACAGAAAAGTTGCAAAAATAATACAAAGTACCTTCTTCACCCACCTTCCCTAATGTTAACATCTTATGTAACTATAGTGTTGTTGTTAAACCTAAGAAATTAATGTGGGAACAATACTATCAACTAAACTATAGACTTTATTTGGAATCTTACAGTTTTTCAACTCATTGCCTTCTTCTGTTCTAGGATCTAATCTGGGATGCCATATTGCATTTAGCACCTAGCTTTTATTTATTTGTTTTAGCACATAGCTTTTAATTAAATACAATCGTAGCTAATGTTTGTATAACCAAGGTCATTTAAGAAGTTGAATCCTATAATTCCCACTCTCCAGTGCAAACTTCTCTGAACCGTTCAATCCAATCTCCATGGGGGTGTGCCTTGCTCCTGGGAATACTGTGCTACCCATCTCTCTAGGTTTTCACTTGCTCCTTCCCCTGTGGGGTACTTCAAAGGCTGGCTCCTGGCCAGACACGGTGGCTCACACCTGCAATCCTAGCACTCTGGGAGGCCAAGGCAGGAGGATCATTTGAGGTCAGGAATTTGAGACCAGCCCGAGCAAGAGTGAGACCCCATCTCTACGAAAAAATAGAAAAATTAGCCGGGCATGGTGGCACACGCCCGTAGTCCCAGCTACTCAGGAGGCTGAGGCAGGAGGACTGTTTGAACCCAGGAGTTTGAGGTTGCAATGAGCTACCAAAAAAGCCTGGCTCCTTGGAGCTGATCTCCTGGGTGTCTTTCAGTTTGGAATAAGGATCACATTGTCTATTTTTCAACAGAGCTCTTACTGCCGAGGGGTCCAATGTGCTTGCTTCTCCAAGGATGACAAGTATGTGTTTGCAGGATTAAAGGATCGCTCCATCATTGTCTGGAGTGTGTTGGATGGTGAGTTGTTTTCCTTTTAGGGCAGGACTGAGCTTCGATCTGAAGAGAGAGGTTTCTGTCCTCAGTCCTGCGTATTAGAGTGCCCTGTTCTGTCCTCATCTAGCTGGGTTCCTCAGCTTAGGGAGGTGTGTTCAAGCCAAGGGGATGGGCTCACAACCTCTCTTCTAGACCGATGCTGTGGAACTCCAGAACACCCTCCCTCCATGGCCTCGAAGCCTCTTTAGGGCACACACAGGCTTCTTCTGTAGGGTCATCCTTCTGAGGGTAGACAGTGTCCCTGGTGTGTGCACCCCTAGGCTCAGGAGGTAGCCATGGGGTGGTGTGGGTAGAGTTCAGATGTCTGAGCTGGAGTGGAGGGTTCATATCTATATATGTGCAGGCCCTACAGTGTGGGATAAAACTAGGAAAAGTGGGAAGAGAAGGGGGCCAAGTCATAAACAGCAGGTACTGGCTCTCCCACATTGCTACATTCCAGTACTAAACTCTTAAGAGCCCAAGAATTCTCAGTCCAATCCCAGCCTTCCAGGTTGTTCCAAATATACCTTCATCAATGTAGGAGGATAGAGAGTATTTTACTTAACAGTTTATTCACTAGATTTGCAGCGTTTCCATATTTTATCTTATAGGATGTGGATCTCAATTTATTCTCTTGCCCCAGGCCCTGTAAATGTTAAGGGCAGCCCGTTTTAAGACCAACCACTTTGAAAACCCCCTTGTTGCTTGGTCTGTTCAGTATTATGTGGGAGGCTGAGGCAGGAGGATCGCTTGAGCCCAGGAGTTTGAGGTTGCTGTGAGCTAGGCTGACGCCACGGCACTCACTCTAGCCAAGGCAACAAAGCAAGACTCTGTCTCAAAAAAAAAAAAAATATTATGCCAAGGTCATATAAGCAAGAGTTATATTGTATACTGGGCATAATCCCTGAATCATTTAATTCAACAGTCATCCCCATTTTACAGAGCAAAAATTGAGGCTCTGAGAGGCTGGGTGACTTGCCCAAGGTCACACAGTGAGTAACTGGTAGGCTGAGGTTTGAAGCTCATCTGCCTGATTCCAGTGCTCACCTTTGTCACTTTCTTGCACTGTCTCCTATAGAGAAGACTCTAATCATGTGTTACCTCTCTGAACCCTGATGACCCTGGTGGGGGATAAGTATCATTGCTATTTTCTTTTGACAAAAGGAGAAGTGGACTTACTCAAGGTCACAAAGCAAGTTAGCAGCTAAGAAAATATTAGGTAGAGCCTAATACATTGTAATCTGATACATTATAATCTATTACATTAATCTAAAACATTGTGGTTGAATACATTGTAGTCTAATACATTATAGTAAAGATATCTGGTAAAAAAAAGTCACAGATGGTTCAGTAGGTGAGGGCTGAGGATTGTGGCCTTAAAAGCTCATCCTGGGCAGGTTCACAACCTCTCTTTCTTCTCCCTTCAACAATAATATTTACTGAGCTCACTGTGGGCCAAAATCCTATACTTAGCACCTTAGGAGTATGATGTCTTTAAATCTTCAAAATTCCCCTGGGCATGTAGGTTCTGTTACCGTTCTCATTTTGCAGATAAAGCAAGAAGGACTCTAAGAGTCCCTCTAAATGTCATGCCTAAGTTAGTCAGAGTTAGAGCAAAAATTTGACCCCATGCAGCCAACTCTAGAATGTGTAGGGTTGGACCTATACACCCCACTTTTCTCATTTGTGCCCTGCTCTTCACCCTCACAGGCACCCTGCTGGCTGTCCAGTTTGTCCATGCTGTGGTAAACAGAATCATTCCAACCTCCAATGGCTTCATTGCCCCCACCAGACATGGTTATCTCATCCGAGAGCGTTTCCAGTGTCCTTCATCAAGAGCCTCACAGCAAGACCCTCTCAAAAACTTCAAGAAGGCAGTGTGGATGGTCAAATCCAGGCAGAGAGAAGAGCTGGCTGCAGCTGCAGGAGCACCCCAGTACTTGGGATCAGAAAGTACCCAGGAAAATGAATCCAAATCAAACAAACGCTCACAAGTCTGCCTGATTGTGTAGAAACTCCCTGTGGGGGCATGGGGCTCCAATGAGTTAGTCTCATTTAATCTGGCTGAAGCAAAGAGAATGTATTTGCTGGTGTATACCTGGACCCAAAACCTCAGATTATTTGACTCAAACATCATCTCTTCCCATCTTTCTATTCTTTCCTCGTTGTTGGTTTTAGTCTCAGATCTTCCACCCCCAGATTAGCAACATGGTGGCCACACTGCTTTCTCCAAGTTCAGTAGAAAAGAGGGCTTCCCTTTCCCACAGTTTGAACCAAAGCCCTGGCCTCAACTCTATTGGCCCCGGTTGGTTCATACTCTGAACCAGTGATTATCTCTGGGAGAATGTAGCACTCTGATTGGCTGGATGGACCCAAAGTCCACCATTGGGGCTGAGGTTGGAGATGACACCACCCAATCATGTAGACTGAGAATGGAAGAGAGTATTCCTGGGAGGCAAACTGGGGTGCTGGTACCAGGTAAAGGGGGGATGGATGAGTGTGAGATAGAGCAAACCACTGATGAGGATCAGTCTATAAAGCACCTGGTGCTGTCATCTGATCGTCATCACAGCCCATACTTTAGGGAGAGCAGGAGTTTCTGTATCCATTTTATAGATGATGAAACGGAGCCTTGCAGAGTTACCTGGGATTTGCTCCAGGTCACAGGCCCAAGGTGCAAGAGCTCTAAAAGCCAGGACCCTTTTGTCCCAATCCTTGTTAGAACACCTTATTCTAATTTTAGTCTCAGAAGCACGACCATCTATTCCACAGGTGGCACCCTGAAATGTTTCCAGAGGCTAGTCAATCATCCAGATGATTTCCATGCACCTAGGTGAGCAGCAGGAAGGGATGGAGGCTCTGGACACATGGAGGGCACAGGTTGTGTCTAGGGTGGACACAGGCACCCTGACAGTAGCCCAGAATCAACATGACAAAACAAGCCCATTGTCGGATCTTCCTGTTGTCATAAGCAAAGGCAGAAATGCGGACTTTTATGCAAGAGCATTCCCATGTTTTGAAGTGAGCAATTGGCTCAAATTTATATCTATATAGGTGTATTTGGCCTGTATGTCTTTGGTTGAGGAGCTGACTTCATGATTCAAGCTGGCATTAAAACAATAGCCATGTTATAGTTCTCCTATCCCTCTTCCCGGACTTCCAAACTTTCAGGACGAAGATGCTTTTTTAATCTTAAAAACTGGAGGCTCTTGGAAGTCGACAGAAAGAGCTGCTGACATATCTCTGCTTCGCTTTTGGACCATCTGCCTTGTGCAAGCTCAACAGTCGAACTGTTTTCATTGCACGTAAATGGATCTTTTTTCTTTGCCCACCGCTTTCTAAAATTCCCACTTGCTTCCAGAGCTTTTGCTATCATGATGGAAGAGTCCAAACCTTCAAGGTGCTGTTCCTTCTCCCCTTTGTTGAATTCCAGACAGAGTTTCAGGAAAAGCAACCTTAGAAACAGAGGCTTTTGAGCTCAATGAGACCCTGCTGACTGGCTCATTCATTTGTTTCCCAAATCAGGGTTCCAAGGTGGGCTTTGGCAGTTCTGCAAACATGAGCATTAAATTCCATTAAAAAATATATATTAAACTGTAATTTTAAAGTGCATGCTCAGATACATTGGGAAGCTGGCTTTAAGTTGTTGGAGATGACTAATTTAGGATTCTCCTGCCATCTCCATTTAAGAGGCCGCTTAGGTTGTCAAGAGAGCCCTTGAATAAAGTACCTACTTGGCTAGGTGTGGTCATTCACACCTATAATCCCAACACTCTGGGAAGCTGATGGGGGAGGATTGCTTGAGGTCAGGAGTTCAAGACCAGCCTAGGCGGCATAGCAAGATCCTCCTTTCACTATAAAAAGTTAAAAAATCAGTGTCGCATGGTGGCACATGCCTGTAGCCCCAGCTACTTGGGAGGCTGAGGCAGGAGGATCATTTGAGCCCAGGAGTTTGATTTACAGTAAGCTATAATGATGCCACTGTACTCTAGCCCCAGTGAAGTAGCAAGACCCTGTCTCTTAAAAAAAGAAAGAAAGAAAGAAAGAAAAGAAAAAAGCTACTCTTTTCCCCAACTTCTTGGTAAGTCAGAGATTTACCCAAAGCAGAAACAAAGTGGATGCTGAGAGAAAGAGGAACATTTCATCTACAATTTCTGGTTTAAAATTTCTGTGTCCATCTCAACAGCCTCAGTGAGAATCAATTGCTTGGTATGTACATCCCAATTTGAACATCGGAAATAAATTTTTATTAATAAAATGCTACTCCAAGTTATTTCTTACATTGGGGGATTTTGCAGTGAGTTTTCATTTGAGAAAGAGTTTGCTTGCTCTGAATGTTTGACAACCACTGTGCTTTAAGGAGGATTGGTTTGCCTAAGGTCTCCCAGCCACGGCACAGCCAGGATGAGAACATGGTTATTTCAATCCACACCTATACTCTTATAGCTAAACATAACTACAAAACGTGTCATCCAAACTAGAACACTTTTAACAATTACTCCTGGACAACAGAAATAAACTGAACTGTCCCAAGGCAATTGAAATACGCAGCCCATCTAGTTCCAACAAGAATGGATTTATGTTAAATCCTAGAGACTATGGCATGGCATGGTGGCTCAAATCTGTAGTCCCTTGGGACTGCTTGGGAGGCTGAGGTGGGAGGATTGTTTGAGGCCAGAAGTTTGAGACCAGCCTGGACAATATAGCGAGACCCCCATCTCTAAAAAAAGAAAAATAATTCTAGAGACTTTGTATTTATCCCCTTATCTCAACTTTTTCCTTTATGAAAATGTTCAAACTTACAGCAAAGTTGCAATACAAGGACAATGAATGAACATTTACTTTTTATTAGAAATTTATTATTGGTTTTTAAAAAATCAGATGAATTTAAAAATGAATGATGAAGAAAATATCAACATTTTATATAAAGTTGGGATCCAACCCTGCGCTTTTGGGAACTTGCCTCACCCTCCTCACGTATTCTAGAACAGGGGTCGACAATCTACAGCCTGCAGTTCTGCCACCTTTTTTTTTTTTTTGGAGACAAGGTCTCATGTTGTCACCAAGGCTGGAGTGCAGAGGCACAATCATTGCTCACTATAGCCTCGAACTCCTGGGCTCAAGTGATCCTCCTGCCTCAGCCTCCCAAGTAGCTGGGACTACAGGTGCAGGCTACCACACCTGGCTAATTTAAAAAAATTTTTTAGAGACAGGGGGTCTTCCTGTGTTGCCCAGGCTGGTCTTAAACTCCTGGCCTCAAGGGATCCTTCCCCCCTTGGCCTCCTAAAGTGCTGGGATTATAGACATGTGCCACCATGCCTGGCCTATTTTTGTAAATAAAGTTTTATTGGAACACAGCCATGCTTGTTTATTTAGGTATTGCCTGCAACGGCATCCATGCTGCAACAGCAGGGTTGAGTCATTGTGACAAAGAATGTATGGCCCCAAAGCCACAAATATTTACAATCTGTCCCTTTACCAAAAAATTGTTCCAAGCCTTAAGACTTGATTAGATTTAGGATAAACATTTTTTTAAAATAGATTTTAGTTTTGTTTTTTTTTTAAGACATGGGGTCTTGCTATGTTGCTCAGGTTGGCCTTGAACTCCTGGGCTTACATGACCCTCCCACCTCACTGTTCCAAGTAGCTGGGGTTACAGGTGTATGCCACCACACCCAGCTTAAATTTTATTTTATGTTTTGAGCAGTTTTAGGTTTATAGCAAAATTGAGGGGAAGGTACAGAAGTTTGCCATATGTCCCCGGCCCCCACAAATGTGCATCCTGCCCCATCATCAACATCCCTCACCAGAGTGGTACAGTTGTCACAATGGATGAACCCACATTGACACGTCCTTATCACAGGGTAGACATTTTTGACAAGGATACGTCATAGCTGTATTCATTCTCTATTGCTGCGAAACAAATTAACACAAATTTAGCAGCTTAAAATAACATCCACTTATTATCTTATAATTTCTGTGGATCAGGAGTCTGAGTATGGTGGAACTCCATACTTTGTTCGGGGCCTCACAAGGTGTCAGCTGGATTGGGTTCTCATTGAGACACTCAGAGACGTCATCCAGGCTCCTTCAGACTGTTGGCAGAGTTGAATTCCTCCAAGCAGGAGGGGTGTGGACCTCAGCTGCCTCTCTCCATGGGCAGTTTTCAAAACAGCTAGTTCCTCTTTCAGGGCTAGGAGGATAGCATTTCTCTGCCACTTCCAGTTGCTGACCTCAGAGTGTTTTGTTTTTGTTTTTGTTTTTGTTTTTGTTTTTGTTTTTTTTTAGAGACAGGGTCTCGCTATATTGCTTAAGCTGGTCTTGAACTTCTGGCCTCAAGTGATCCTCCCATCTCAGCCTCCCGAGTAGCTGCGACTACAGATACCAGTACCTGACTCAAATCATCTTTTATTTATTTATTTATTTATTTATTTTTGAGACAGAGTCCCACTCTCTTGCCTGGGGCGAGTGCCGTGGCGTCAGCCTAGCTCACGGCAACCTCAAACTCCTGGGCTCGAGCAATCCTACTGTCTCAGCCTCCCGAGTAGCTGGGACTACAGGCATGCGCCACCATGCCCGGCTAATTTTTTCTATATATATTTTTAGCTGTCCAATTAATTTTCTTTCTATTTTTGGTAGAGACGGGGTCTCGCTCTTGCTCAGGCTGGTCTCGAACTCCTGAGCTCAGAACGATCCGCCCGCCTCGGCCTC
>RJWJ010007662.1:15810-28090 GCA_004363605.1 Indri indri | reverse complement strand
CAAATCATCTTTTAAATGATGTCCCTGAATAAGTTAGGCTCACCCAGAGTAATCTCCCCTCTGATTAACTCAAAACCAACTGATTTGGCATCTTAAATACACCTGCAAAATCCCCTCCCCTTTGCCAGCGAGGGTAGCCTAATCACAGCGTGACTTCTGTCATAGGCCCAGGTCCCGTTCACAACCCCAGGGCAGGGCATTGGAGGCATGAGTACTGGGGAGTGGGCATCTTGGGAGCCACCTTAGAAATTTGCCACCATAACACACGATTCTGGGCTTCAGACATTTGGGTCGTTAAAGTTTGCCAGTGGGAAGATGAGATTAATCCAAAATGGGATCTTTTGATTTTGCCTTTTTTTTTTTTTTTTTTTTGAGACAGAGTCTTGCTCTGTCACCTGAGCTAGAGTGCAGTGGCATCATCATAGCTCACAGCAACCTCAAATGATCCTCCTGCCTCAGCCTCCCAAGTAGCTGGGACTACAGATGCATGCCACCACGCCTCGCTAATTTTTTCTATTTTTTAGTGTAGACAGGGTCTCACTCTTGTTCAGGCTGGTCTTGAACTCCTCACCTCAGTCAGGAGTTCCTGAACCCCCGCCTCGGCCTCCCAGAGTGCTAGGATTACAGGCATGAGCCACTGCACCCGCCTGGCTTTTTAACCCTGACAAAATACTATCCCATGAAAGACCTACCTAAGAACCTTGCCTTAAAGCCATTCCATTTGACAAATGGTAAAGAAATCTGCATTCCAAAGCTGGTCTATCTAAATCGTCAACTCTTTCCAATTTAATCTGTGTAGGTGAGAATAGCAAAGAAAAAAAATATGATGTAGCAACTTTTTATGTTTGATAAAAATAAGAATTACTAGTCTAGGCAACAAAGTGAGACCCTGTCTCTAAAAAAAAAAAAAAAAAGCAAAAAAAAAAAAACAAAAAACAAATAAATAAAGAATTTTAAAATGCATGTATATTGTTTTCCTCATAATGAACATGTACACATGTGCGCACACACATGTACATACATGCTCACACGTGCACACACATGCCCCAGGTTGGTTGTTCCCCAAACGGGTGAAGGCTTTATTTGACTATTTGAGAAAAAACTGAAAGTGATCCTTCAAATTTGAATAGGATCCACACCCCGTGGAGGAAGCAGGGATTGTGCGACGATCCTGTTGGCCCTCAAAGACAGTGACTAACGGGAGACTTCGGTGTGAATTGGGCCGTCCAGATGTCTGGTGGCCACAAAGGGTTCAGGTTGCCTTCGCTGCTGTCCATACAGGAATATCCCTTTCTGGGCTGGGAGCCACGAACCCTCCACGTTTTACCTTCTGAATATCTCTCCCTTCCACTGCCTTCTCTCTGCTGCTCCCATCCTGGTCTGAGCCTCCCTTGTCCTTTGCCTAAATGATGAAACCGCCTCCCTACGCCTTCCCTGGGTCCCCTCCAATTGCTTCCCTGCAGAGCAGCCGGAGTGATCACGTTCAAATGCAAACCTGATTGTGCAGCTCCTTAACTCAAAACCCAAGCGCTGTTTCCACCAGCACTAACGCTAAGCTCCAAAGCCTTAAGTCCCATGAGGTGCTGCATCGTCTGCCCCTCCTGGTTGCTCACGGTTATCCTGCACTCTGTTACTTCCTTCCCTCTCTGCAGTCTGGGAAACCAGTCTTTTTTTTTTTCTCTCTCTTTCAGTTCTTCAGATGTGCCATGCCCCCTTCTACCATAAACAGTCACAGCTGTTTATGAATTTTCTTATGGCGAATACCTATACAAACTTTAGACCTCAGCTAGAATGTCACCTCCTCTGGGAAGCCACCTTCGTCCCCTCCTAGACTGGGTTAAGTCCCCTAGGTGGCAGGTGATATTTTCCAAAAATAGGCATAGCATATTTCCTGTCCCATGGGCTATTCCGGAACCTGGCCACTCCCCAGGCTGCCCTCCTCTTGAATTTGGGAGGGACTTTGTAACAGCCTTTATGGACAGAATGCAATGGAAATGATTCTGTGTTGCTTCCAAGGCTGGGTCAGAAAAAGTAATATAGGAACCGGACACAGTGGTGTGTGTCTGTAGTTCCAGCTCCTTGAGAGGCTGAGGTGGGAGGATCGCTAGAGTCCAGGAGTTCAAGGCTGACCTGGGCAAGACGATGAAACCCCCATCTCTATAAACAAACAAACAAACAGAAAAAGAAAGGGCAACATGATTTTCACCTGGCTAAGTCACTCTCAGGACGGTTGTTCTTGGAACCTAGCAGCCATGTGATGAGGAACCCCAGGGTGCCTGGCAGGTGGGGAGGGGCCACATGTACATGTTCCAGGCAACAGCTCCAGGAAGGGTCTCAGCCTATAGCCAGGAGCAGATGACAGAAGTGTGTGAACGAACATTCAAATGATTCCAGCCCCCAGCCTTATGAGTCACCCCAGCTGACACCAAAGCCACCAGGGATAAGCTATTTCTGCCAAGCCTGCCCCAATTGCAGATTGGAGAGTGAAATAAATGTTGTTGCTGTCATCTGAACCTACTCAATCTTGGGCCGGTTTGTTACACAGCCATAGTAACTGGGATTTAGTAACTGTTACATTTATACCTTCCCTTTGAAGTGTATGTTACACTTGAAACTTTACATTTGTGTGATTACTTGATTCCTATCTGTCTATCCCCAGAAAGACTGAAAGTTCTGAGTTCCAAGTTCATGTTAGTTTTCACCATTCCATTCCCAATGCCTAGCATAGTGCCTGGTTAATGATGCCCTCAATGCTAATTTACTCTCAACTTTCCTGCACCTCTTCATGTGCGTGCTTGGGGCCAGGAAGCCACCAGCCTGGTCAGGCAATGCGGCAGGAGGTTCTGCATGAATACAGGGCAGTTTGCTTGCGTAGAAAATCCTGCAAGAAAAGGTTCAGAAGGGCAAAATCTGATGGGCTGCAATGCAGGTGCTTAGATTTCATCTCCTGAGAAATAGGATGGCCTTGGAGGTTTGGAAGCAGTGGTGGAATGACGCGAGTTCTTGAAAGTACCAGGGCTGGGAAAGTACCAGGCTTGTGAACTGGTCCAGTTGGGAAGTAACGGTGTCAAAGCTACAGAAGTAGAGCTAGGAGGAGTGACACTGAGTCAAAGGCCATTTAGCAAAAACTCACTGCGCAGGGGCCTGTATTAGGGTGCTGTGTGCACACACTCCCAATTGTCACGTTAACTCCTCAAAGCCCAGATGCATAAACTTATCCCATAAAAGGCCAGATGGCAAATCTATCAGGCTCTGCTGGTCTCTGGCTCTTTCACAGCTACTCACTCTGCCTCCGCGGAGCAAGAGCAGCCAGGTAAACGAATGGGCGTGTCTGTGTGCCAATAAAACTTTATTGAGAAACACTGAAATGTGCATTTCACAGAATTTTCACACGTCACGAAATATTCTTCTCCTTTGGATTTTTTTTCCCCAAACATGTAAACGTAAAAATCACGCTGAGCTTGAGGGGCGGGACACAAGCAGGCGGCAGGTTTTGGTTTGCCCACCACCCGCTTGCTGGATCGATCACTAGTTACGATTCCAATTGGGGATCTGAGGAGTCCCTCAAAGAGCCCCGCCCCGTTCTCTGACGTCACCTGGACCCACCCACCGGGGGCGGGCCAGGCGCGTGCGTGGTCGGCCCTCGGGCGGGGGCGGGGCGGGCCGCAGTTCTGACTTCCAACATGGCGCACGCTGGCGGCGGCGGCGGCGGCCCCGCGGGCCGGGGACTGAGCGGCGCCCGCTGGGGTCGCTCGGGCTCCGCGGGCCACGAGAAGCTCCCGGTGCACGTGAGTGGCATCTCCGCCCTCCCGCGGGGATCCCGTCCTCTGGACCCCGCAGGCGGGCGCCCCTCACCCGGGCCCCGCCCGGCCCCGCCTCCGCCTCGGCCTCCCCTCTGCGTTGCCCCGGACCCCCCGCCCCTCACCTCGGCCCTCCGGAGGCCCGGCCCGTCCCCCTCCCCGCCGGGGACCCCAGCTGCCCCTCCCGTCCCCTCCTCCAGCGACCCCTGGCCCACTGGGACCCCCGCCCCCACAGGTGGAGGACGCCCTCACCTACCTGGACCAGGTGAAGATCCGCTTTGGCAGCGATCCTGCCACCTACAACGGCTTCCTGGAGATCATGAAGGAGTTCAAAAGCCAGAGGTACGGGCGGGACTCCTCCCCTCCCCGGGGGGCCCTCCTGGGCCGGAATCGGGCGAGCAGGGTGGGCTCCCCCAATCCTGCCGTACCCTCCTCCCCCAGCCGGGTGACCTTGCGCAGGTTGTCGGAACGTCTCAGAGCCTCAGCTCCTTCTCCTGAAAAAACAACAACAAAAAAATGGGAATGGGTAGTCCCCACCTTGTTGAACTGTCGTGGGGATTCCTGGAAGGAGGGCAGGGATGGGGGAGGTGAGTCCACACGCAGAGTCAGATCCTGCCTCGATTTAAAATGTTGATTTTTAAATAAGTCCTCTTCGTGGAAGATTTGGGGGGACTCATTTTGATTTTTTTCTGAGCACTGCATTAAAATGTTATTTGTTTTGGTGATTGAGTTTTTTGGCACCCTCTCTCCCTTAAATCCTGTCCCCAAGATGCTTTACTTGGCTCACCCTGGTCTCAGGCCTGCTTGGAAGTAAGGCACATAAAATGCTTAGTAAGGGACCTGGCACACAGAGAGCGTTTAAAACACATGGGCTGTATTTGTAGACACAGAATCAGGAGGGTTAGAGATAGAAGGAAACCCACCTTCGTGGCAGAAGTGAGACTAGAACTCAGACCCTTTGACCATTAGATTTTTGCCGGTCACATACCAACCATGCTGCTCCCTCTTAGGGATCGTGGTGGGGCTGGCCCAATTTCCTTCCACCGGTGCAGGGCTGACTGAGGCCTGGGCCATGACCGCTGCCAGGAGGGAGACCCCATCTCTCACATTCTTACACATTTGCCACACTTGAAGGGCCTTTGGTATTTATGCTTTGCAATCAGTTGCTCAGATCAAAACTGTGTCATAGTCGTCCCTGATTCATACAAAATGAGGGAATTTATCACATCACTTAGAGGGCTTTGGCCTCCTGCCACATCTTGGAGTCCAGGCCTTGCATTCGGCTCTCCTGACATTTTCAGAACTGAGCGCGTGTGCACGTGCTTGGAGTGTTTTAGGGAGTTGCGCTGTGTAAACATTCTCTGGTTCTCTTCAGGAGGGCGCAGGGGAGCTCAGGCCTAGCCGCTCTGGAAATAGATCATAGTCTGCAGATGCTACCGCAAGAGTCACATTTAGGTTGTTTTGTTGTCAGTTGAACAGTTCATCATGTGGCAGTATCAAGGGAGTCAGGAATAGATTTCGTTTTTAATTTGCTCTCTAAGACCCTTTCGCCCACTGGCGTTCCTCTTTCTTCTAGCATCGATACTCCTGGAGTCATCAGACGTGTCTCACAGCTCTTTCACGAGCACCCTGACCTCATCGTTGGATTCAACGCTTTCCTTCCCCTCGGATACAGAATAGACATTCCCAAGAATGGCAAGTTAAACATACAGTCGCCTCTGACGAGCCAGGTATGTTGCTGCAGTGGTTCAGGTGATCTTGGCCTTAACACAACACACGCTGCTACTCAGGTCGGGCCACGTGTCTCCTTCGTGTCATTGCTGGAAAGCCACTTACAATCCATTCTTTTCCTAGACATGCTAATCGCTTCTAGCACAAATCAAAGTAGATCGAAACACCCACACAAGCAGCCTCTGCCTCCCCAGTTGATCTGTTTGAAAGTTTAAATCAAGAGTGGATGTCAGGGAGGCATCCTGCTGCCGCAGAACTTTACGGTAAGTCAAAATAACCACATCAACAGTTGCTGAGGTCTTGGCTTGAGGCTTCCGCAGGACGTGGACCAGGCAGGCCTACCCTCGTACTCGGGCATGTGCTAGTCTGCGTCTGATAGCTCTCAGTACCGCCAGCGAGATAATAAAGTGGTTGAGACGCGTGTGTGAGTGGCCATTTTTACTGTTTACTTTCTGTGCTTCGTTTAATCGTTGACAGGGCCTTTGGCTCAGCTGAGGCTTGTGGCTTTGGTTCTTTCTTTCTCGGGCGATAGGTTAACACCCAGTCTGTTTCTGCAGTCTCTTGCTTGTGCTCGCCAGAGCCTCTGAGACAAAGACAGCTTATTTGAGCTTTACTTTTATAAGATGACCATTGTCTTTTTCTCCACCTCAGCGCTATTGCCATTTAGCGCACACTTCTTTGCTGTTGGGGGGCTGCCTGGTACATCGTGGGATGTTTAGCAGCATCCCTGGCCTCCACCCCACCGCCCGTCACCCAATTGTGACAGCCAAAAACGTCTCCAGACATCGCCAGGCGTCTCCTGGGGGCAGAATTGCCCGTTACAAACCATCGGTGTAAGGGACCAGCTCTCTCAACCTCCTCCAGTCCCATCTTGACAGTTTGAGCGGGGATGTGAAAATCTGTGGCTAGAAGCACTTGGTAGGTCTCTCCTTCGACGGGGGAGATTGCAGAGTGTCAGATCAATTAGGGAGCCAGGATTTGGAAAGAGGACAGCGAAAGGTAACGTGGCAGTGACGAGTCCTTCCCTGAGAGTGGCTTGTGCGTAAATGCTGCTTTTTCTCTGTATAAGGCGAGCTCTGCCGTCAGCATGCTGCCTCGTTAAAGCCGTCTCAGTTTTAAAAGCGAACTTGGAAGCATGTGGCCGCTGAATCCCGAAGAGGTTCCATTTCACGTTTGCAAATGGAGCCCCAGGGTCCAGATGCAGGGCCTGCGCCTCCAGACCGTAAAAGCCTCGGCAAGACCAATCTCTGCAACAGTCGTGGCTGCGGGGGACCAAGCTCGTCTGTGCAGCAGCAGCATCCGCGAGAGCGCTTTGTAGGGTCTCAGCGCCGTGTAAATGCTGTGTCGACGCTGGCGTCGTTACCACCACTCACGCAGAAAGCGCTGGAGTCAGAAGGTATAAATTGTGCCCTCTGCGTGTGGAAATTGCATCTCAGCCGTCCCTGACCGTGGGAGTAGCTCGGCTGTCAGGGCTGGATCTTGACAGGAACCACACTGTGCTCGGACTTGGAGTTGGCGCTTCCTTTAAATAGCCACGGCGTCCCTGCTGTTCCCAGCACAGTGGACGGCTGGCAGTCTTGTCTCCCCCTAGGTGGCTTAGGTGACAGCGACTTGGAGAAAGGCTTGACAAGAACTCCCACTTAATAGCTACTCAGCAGGGCTTCATAGTTTTGCTGCGGCCTGGAAGCAGCCACTTCCAGGGCCTCTTCCCACAGCTGGGGGGTTGGTTCCCGTCGGGCCCCCGCAAGGCCATTCCGTCTCAGCCAGTACTGTGGGTCCCGCCAGGTTTCTGGTCCTGCTTCCCAGCGGTCTGGGCCGGTATTCGTGTGGCTTCTTCGCGACAGGCACACAGGAGACACTAGATGGTCTTTCGGCTTCCTGGAGTCCTTTGAGAGGCCACTGTAGCCTGAAACCCTTACAGGGCTCTTCACACACAAATGCCCTGGTGATATTCTTTTTTTATTGGTTTTTCTAGCTTCACTGTTTTAAAGGAGAGCCTTTTTATTTTTTATTTTTTTTCCATTTTTCTTTTCACCCTGAAGCCCACCAACTACAGACAAAGGAGTGGCTATCAGGTGCTGAGGAAGGTAAATGGGAGAGTCCCAGCCCTCATGGATCCTTTGGTGCGGAGGGTCTCAACCTCAGCACTGTTGCCTTTCAGGGGCTGGGACGTTCTTTCTGGTGGGGGCCGTCCCGTGTACTGCAGGGTGTCAAGCAGTGTCCCCGGCTCCACCACCAGATGCCAGTAGCACCCCTCCCCCAGATGTGACAATATTTTATCATCTCCCAGTATTGCCAGGTGTCCCTGGGGGGTGGAATCCCCCCAGCTGAGAATTCAATTATAAAGGGGAAGATAGACACGTCACAGCATGCGTGGCCAACAGGGACCCAGGAGGTTGGAGGAAAGAACATCCTCTTGCTGGGACCTCAGCCTCCTGGGTCACCATCATTTTGGGTCTGATAGTTTGGGCCTCAGTCATAATGTCACCTCTGCAGAGAGCCCCCCACTCCCACGCCCATGTCATTCTTACACCACCCTGGGTCATATTAATATATTTCAAAATAGCAAGATATCTGGGAAGAGAAGTTAAAAATTGAGTCCTTAAGATGAAGTCTTGTCTTGTTCTTGACCGTATCTACCTTCCAGAACATTGCTGGGGCGGCAGCACAGCAAGACCCAGGAATGGGATGTCAGTGGGAAAGTAGCGACTCTCGGCTCCCGGGTCCTCTTCAAGGGCAGACCCTGTCTCCTGGGAGACAAGAGCCGGCTTGCACAGAGACAGAGAGAAACCCTTAAGGTGCAGCTCATAACATAAGTGGCTGCTGTACATGCAAAGGGAGACCCCCCGCACCTTGCTACTCTCTGGGGGAGGCCCAGCCAGTTCTCGACAAGTCAGTTCTGTCTTTGTGTCGTATTTGCTCATGGAGCAGGCAGTGGGTGACCCCTTCCTCCAAGGTAGGCCCTGGGTTTATTCAGAGAACCAGCTCTTGGGGTGCCCACGCGGCTGAGTGGGGACTCAGATGAGAAACAGATGTGCAGACGGCGACCGTGTGAGGGGCCTCGGTGCCGTGGCCCACAGACAGCAGCGTCGGGGCAGAGAGAGGACACAGCAGGCCAAGGGCGTGCAGAGGTGCCCTAGGCGGGGGCTGGGTCTGGAATGCCTAGGTGGCTACTCCTGGTGGGTTGTGGGGGCCTGGGGTGGGAGCAGGTAGGTGTGTACGGGAACAGCCAGAAGGCCGGTGGGGCTGGGAAATGAAGGAGAGGAGGTAGGGAGAGAGAGCCAGGGATGTGGGGGCTGGTGGAGGGTTCTGGAAGGCAACTCTGCTGCTGTGCTGGGAATGGCCTGAGGTGTCGGGAGGCCCCTGGGAGGCTAGGGAGGGGTCCTGGGTGATCTGGTCAGTGATGGGGGGCGGGGGGCGGCGGGAGTCAGTGAGAAGTTGAGAGTCTGGGGTGATTCCAGGATGCCTGATTCCCTAGGCGCTGCTGGTGGCCCCTGCCGAGGTGATCGCGGCCTGGGAGGCAGTTGGGGGCTGCTGCTCATGTGACAGGTGCCATTAGAGGCCTCTTTTAAATACCCAGGTGGGGGCTGTGTGTGGGTGCTCAGGTGGAGGCGTCGGCCACGCGGGGTGGCTTGTCATGGCGTGGGGGGCGTTTCTCAGTCTGCCTGGACATGGCCACGCAGCAGCACGAGCGGGAGGGTGTGCAGGCAGAGAAAGGCAGGACCGGCTTGTTCCAGAATGTTTAGAGCAGGGTGGGCAAATTGCGGCCCGTGGGCTGAAGCCACCTTGGCTTTGTGCGGTTGGTGATTTTTACATTTTTCAAAAGATTACATTTAAAACGTTTTTTTTTTAATTGTTATAATAGTCACATAACATAAAATTCAACATCATAATTTGAGTGGTTTTTAGTATATGCATAACACTGTGCAACCATCTCCCCCAATTCCAGAACCTTTCCATCACCCCAAAATCAAGTCCGGTACCTCCTAATTCTCCCTTCCCCACAGCCCCTGGCAACCACCAGTCTGCTTCCTGTCTCTGTGGATTTGCCTGTTCTGGACATTTTGTATCAGTGGAATCACACACTGTGCGGCCTTTTGTGTGTGGCTTCTCTCACTCGGCACCGTGTTTTGGGGGTGGATCCACGTCGTCGCACGTGTCAGCTCCATTCCTTGTTGTGGCCGAGTGCTGTTGCGTTGTGCGGGTGGGCCACGTTCTGTTTATCTTTCCATCTCCTGGTGGATGACTGGGTTGTTTCTACCTTTTTGGCTACTGTGAGTAGTGCTGCTGTGAACAGTCACGTAGAAGGATTTGTTTGAGCACCTGTTTTCGTTCTTTCGGTTAAACACCTCGGCCTGGATCTCTTGGATCCGATGGTCATTCTGTGTTCAGCTTGTTGAGGGAACTACCAGACTTTTCCACGGTGATTGTGCTGCCACTATATCCATCCCTTTTTGCTGAGCCCTGGTCTAGAGGGTGGTTTTCCATCTTGTCACAGGGGCTCACTTCAGGGCATCCGAAGGGGGCTTTGGGGACTTAAAAATGCCTCCTCGGACTGGAGGGGGGCTCCCAGTGGGCCCACAGCCTCCCCCCCCCACTCTCAGCCAGCTCCTTCCACCACCAAACCTGCGCACCACGAAGGAACACAAACGCAGACCACTTGAGCTTGAGCAGACGGAACCGGCAAGAGCGTCGTCAGAGTCTCTGAACAAATCCCCTGCCGAGGAGAAGTGGTGTTTAGCATCGCGGCTGTTCTGCGTCTCGTGTGTCTCCGCCTGCTGGGGCTCAGGCTTTCCGGATTTGTCTCCGTAGCTACTGTTCGGGCAGAGTTATTACCACGTCCCCTGCCAAAGTGCATGTGTCGAAGCCCTGACCCCCAGTACCTCGGGAATGTGACTGTGTTTGGACCGGGTCTTTAAAGAGGTCATCAAGGTGAAACGAGGCCATCGGGGTGGGCGCTAATCCCATCCGAGTGGAGTCCTTACAAGAAGAGGAGATGGGACACACGCCAGAGACGCTCATGCACAGAGAGACGACCGTGTGAGGACACGGCGAGAAGGCGGCCATCTGCAAGCCAAGGAGAGAGGCCTCAGAGGACCCCAGACCTGCCGCAACCTTGATCTTGGACTCTCCGCCTCCAGAACTGTGAGAAAAATTAGCTTCTGTTGTGTAAGCCACCCAGTTTGGGGGACTTTGTTATGGCAGCCCGAGCTGACTAATAGCAGCGCCCCCGGATGACGGTGCCCGAGACACTGCGGCACGGCCTCGGTGCAGCCTGGCAGCGGTGTCTGTTGCGGTGACAGGTCTGCAGCTGCGGGCCACAGCGCACCCGGCCTCACCTGTCCTGGCAGATTCTTCGGGTCAGTGACCGGGGCCAGGCGCGATGTTGGGCAACAGAAACAGGAGAGAAATCCATTTGTTCTTTCATCCCTTCGCCTGATCACCCCTGACTATCGGGGAAGCCTGCCCGCACTGTTCCACGTGCTGGTGACGCAGCGCTGGGCACGATGAAATCCCTGCGTTCATGGAGTTTGCCGCCTAGTCAGGGTGGACAGACAATAGAATGAGTAAGTTACATTACATATGGCGGAGGTGACAGGTGCTGTGGAGAAAATGGCAGGAATGCTGGGAGACGGGGTCATTTTACTTTGGTGCAAGATGGTTCTAAAAGGCTCACTGAGAAGGTGTTGCATAAGCAAAGACCTGGAGCTGAGCTGGAGGGACCCTGACCTGCTCAAGGACCCTGTGTGCTGGGGACATGGAGCATAATTCTGGTTTAGACATAGAACATCACCTCTTTTGGGGGGTGGTCCTGTCCCACCATGAATAGGATTCTGTGTGCATGGGAGAGAGACGTGCTTGTTTTCTATTTTTACTTGTATTGGCAGAAAAGTACATAAATAGAGGGCATGCTTGGTGGGCGGTCTTTTCTCTCAGGTGACCGTTGCACCTCGTTCTCATTGGCCTGGGGCTTGGCACCGAAAGTCACATGTCCTGGGAATCCTTAAAACCCCCAGCCACCTGAACGGTGGGTCCCCCTAGTCTCCAGGGCCCCATTTTATACATCCTGACCTCCCCATCGCTGCTGGCAGCAGGTGTTTCCCACCTGGAAATGGTCTTGCTGAAACAGGACCACAGAAGGTGTGGGGAGACTCCTTTTACACACAGCCCAACACTGGGCTCTGCAAAGGATTAAACATCCACTTTTTGTAAATTTCTCCGAATGCTCATTTTTCAAAATGCGAAGAGCTCATTAAACTCGCGTATTCTTGGGGTAGACTGGGAAGGATCGGGTGGAGGTGAGTCAGTGAGGCTCACCCAGGACCTCGCAGACGCTGGGACGCCGAGGAAGGCGCTGTTGGCGTGTGCCGGGCTGCCCCCTCCCTCCAGGCCCCCAGAGTAACCTTTCTCTGCATCTGGTAAAAGCTGGCTCCACGCCGGGGCCTGTCTGCTCTCGCACAGACGGCGGCTGGGCCTGGTGTTTCTCACAATCTGTTCCCAGCATCAGCTCATTGTCGCGTTGTTGTCAGGAAAATGCACACAACCACGGCGACTGTGCCGAGGACTTCAAGCAACAGATGCCGTACAAGGAGGACAAACCGCAGGTGCCCTTGGAGTCGGACTCCGTGGAATTCAACAACGCCATCAGCTACGTGAACAAGATTAAGACCCGCTTCCTGGACCACCCGGAAATCTACAGGTCCTTCTTGGAGATACTGCACACGTACCAGGTAAGGGGACGCAGGGCG